>VZTN01000891.1:288321-324445 GCA_013400515.1 Erpornis zantholeuca
TGCACATGACTCAGAGATAACTGACTCCTGGACTATCTCCTGTTAATGGTCCATCAGGCCTTATCTCATGACTTACCATCTCATTGTGAGATACTCCACCCAGGAGGAGGAACCAAGCATCCCATTTTAGATATAACTGAGGTTTTGAAGACTACACTTCAGCTTTCTTCTCCACTGGATTCCCAGAGGATAAGAGCTACAGAGCTACCACTGGACCTTCTGAGGAAGACCAGACCCTTTTACTGGATCACTGCCTCAACTACATCCATCATTTCAGGAGGACTGCAGCCACCATCTTATCAGACTGCTACTGCTACCCTGACTAACAGGGTGTCAGGTTGTATCTGACTCTGTCAGTCTAAACCAGTGTGTTTATTTTTTTTTTGTTTTGTTTTTTCTTTCCCTGCCTTTACTCTAATTTTCTTAATAAATTGTTGTTTCTGACTTGGTGGCTCCCACTGGTTTGTCTTTTCAAACCAGAACATCAACACATACTGATGTAATAATAATCAGTGGAGGCAGAGGAGAAGGCTGTATTCCAAGCAAACTATACTTGTGTGGATTTCCTCCAACTGTTATTTCAAGTCACATTTGCTTCCATGTATCCATATGCCTAAAATGCCTTTATACTTTGTGGTGACATCTGTTGATTGTTGCTTAACAAAACAAAAGGGTTTAGAACTACAGTATTGTTTATCCCTGTAAGAAGAGTGGAAATATGCTAAATGTCAAAGTAAACATTGTGCAGCTAGTAACAGACATTGCACCTCATGCAAATGCCATGAATTTTGACCACACTCGATACTTTGCTCACACTAACATCTCCAAACCTAACAGTAAATCATTAAAAATTACCAACAGAACCCTCACACCAAAAAACATCCATGAGAAATTGGAGTTATATTCCATAATATATAAGCAAAATCCAACATAATTTCTCTCCAGGCCTGCGAGCAACTGATTCCTTAATATTGCATTTTGTGTGTCTCCATACTAAGACAGTACAATACCCAGAAAAAGGAATCTTTCCAAGGCTGGTTATTTAGATGTCTTCCTCAGTTAAGAAATATTGGAAACATTAAAAAAAAAAAAAACCAACAACATAGATGATTTTAAATGTTTATAATCTTTCACTTTATAATTACTCACCTGCTGGCTTCTGAAAGACTGCTCAATGAATGAACTCTCTGGTGTATGTTCCTTTAGCAGATATCCTTGAAGAAAAACGTCACCATGAACTTGCTAGACTGAGAAGGTATGTAGTAATTCAACCATAGTTTGGGGTTTCTTTCAAAGAGCAATTTTACAGAATAAACATCCTAAATGTTCCTGTATTGCAAGAAGATTGTATTTCATTATCCCTTGGATCACACTGGGGCACTAGCCAGCAAGAGGAGGGATGAGTGTCTAAATTGACACCATCAATTTCTCAGAGGTCTCTCACAAGGATGGTCCCTAGCAGGTCACAGCTGAGAGCATGCCATGCACTAAGAGTTTAGTTCTCAGTACACATTCGTGGAACAGCATTAAAGGCTCTCTGACAATAAGCCTTTAAAGCACCTTATCTTGCTTTAATGCTCATTAGAGAAGAATTAAGTGGGACTAATACACTCACAGTGAAGTTTACATGAATGGTTCAAGAATGCCTGCATTAAATTCCTAATTATTTTTATCAGAGAGGAAAGTAGTGATCAAATATAGATCATATAAAACATATTCAGCTCCCAGCTCTAAATATCACAACTCGTACCTCACAAATTCCCTCAACACTTTCCCATGACCTAACAATCAACAACTTCTCCGTGGCCTGTACTTTATTTCCTATTTCCCCATCAACACTGTGTGCACAGAGCAGGGAATTAGTCTGTGTCACGCTATGACTGGCAGGAGTTGAAACACTCTAGATCAGTTCTATATAATCCTTGACAAGTCTTTCCTGAAAAAACCCAAAAAACTGTGCACCAAGTCACCGGGTTCCTCAATTCTTAACTCCAAGCCTTTCAATACTGCAACATTTTTAATTTAAATGATTGGTGATGAACAAATATTCTTTCCACGTGTATTGTACACTTCAACACACGACTGACAGTTTTAAAAACTCACACATTAAAATAATTGTCTAGCTATGTATTTAAACAATTAAGTCATTATTAATTCAGTAAATGCCATAATAGGCTTTTAGAAATTACAAAAGAATCTTTTCCCATGACACACATCGATATGATATTCATCTAACTAGGTGATCTGCTTGTTATTCACTAATTTAATTCTTTCTTGAATTATGCAGCAACAAAATGCACAAAGGAACAAAGTTACACTCTGTAATTATTTGACAGGATAAGTTTCAAAATTCTGACATGCCAAACTAACTAAAAACACCTTAGTGCCCCCACAGGACCTCCCAACTCACTTGGCATCACAGGGTTAATCTCACACATTTAATATCCTACCTCAAACAAGAATAATTGTAGCAAGAACCAAGGTCTTATGGCAGCTTTAGTAAGACCACGCTACTTCTTCAGAACACAACAGTAAAAAAGCCATGCAAATGGAGATGAATGGAGCACAAGCCACCGAGGTAATTAAAAATGTATTTTCCATCTCCTAGTAATTGAATTGTGTACAAGCTGCAAGTTAATGAGGTCATCTACCCTCGAGCACTGACAGGAAAGCAGGAATAATTATCTTTCAATTTTTTCTTATGTAGCAATTAATTTTAACCATTCGCCTACACCCCACTCCCACTTCCCTCATTCCAGTCAGTCAAAGTCACGGCTAAGCTGAATTGACAAGCAATTGATATGGTGGCGGCACGGAGCCGCCGAGGCGGGCAAGGTAATCAAGGGGCTGCAGCTGTTGAGGGCTAAGCGCTTCCAGGTGAATGTCACCTGAGATTTTGCATTCTGCCACTCGGAGGACTTGGGACACACAGTAGTGGCTGACAGCACATCTGGTGCCAGGTGGGCAGGGAGGGGACATCGCTGACTCGGGAAGGGAACAGAAGGATGGACAAGGATTGATGAATGGACAAGACTAGAAACAAAAATGTCTTTTTTGTTGTTGTTTTTCTTTCTGTTTTTTTTTTTTTGGGGGGGGGCTCATCTGCTGTCATTGAGTATTGTAAACCACAGCTGTATTTAAAAAAAAAGTGTAATGCCTTGGCTTGTAACTCAAAACTCAAACACCAATTAGACTCAAACCCTTATGATGCCTCCTGTAACTATCTGACATGGACTTTCAGCAACTCTACACTTAAAAGGAATGAAACATGTGCCAAATGAAATCTGTGAGAGCAGGACACGAAGAGGACTTTGGCATTTTGACCTGTGGACTAAGGCCTCGCAAGCTATGTGCAGATGTCCACATTTATAATTGGGCTGGCAATCTCTGTCCTCCCTTTGGCCTGCACCATCTTTCAACACCTAAAATGAGCAGTTCTGTTCACAAAAAAGCAGGCAACAAACACCACTAGTGCAACAAATGGATTTAAACATTTCATGAAAAGGATCAAGATCAAAGGAAAGAGGCTTAAGTGTTTGATTATTAATACAACTCCCACCTTTCCTCCCTCAGAGAAGACTACGAATGTTTTTAGCACATTTCTTGCTAAATGCCATGCACAGGATGGCCATCTGGGCCCATACCAAAATGACAACATATCCCCATGTGTCAGTGCACATCAACTAGTCCCAGCTGCACTGAAGTTAAACTTCTTCTACACTTACTAATTTTTGGCTCACAGTTTTAGAAAGAAACCCTTTCCCAACAGCAAAAATTCTAACTCAGATACCTTAAATTGCAAATTATGACAATGATCATGTCTTACCTGCCTGAGCAGAGCAGCAAACCTGCCTGCCAAGTAAGAGTTTTTCACATTTGCAAGATGTATTAAAATGTCTTTCCTACAGGCACTACTACAACTGGAGAGATACCCAATAAAAACAGTAGACATTATTCTGTGACAGCAGTGGTATAAAGAGAGAAGAAATCTTGGACTTTTGCCACAGACTCTAAGTCCACAATCCATCTGCCTCCTCCTAATACACTTATGAGCCAATCCAAGGGGTTGTTCTGAAGTTGATTCCACTCATTTCAGAAGTTTCTGAAAAATGTGTTTCCTTTTAGATGAGCATAATTATCAAAGTAAAGCTCAGCAGAGAAGGTGCCAGAAATCAGTCCCTGGTGTTTCACCTCATTAGAAATGCAAACAATGGTTACTGTGTGGGTAAAAGTAGGCAACACCTTGAAAAGCGGTACACATAAAGGTCACCTCAGCTTCAGTATAAAATTAGCATCAGGAATGAAATCAAAGGCAAGCAAATGCCAACATGTACACACTGGAGGGAAAAGGAGTCGTCACTTTCTTTTGAGAATATAAAGAATATAACAACACATGACAGTGCAGTAATACAGTAATAGCAGTAATTTCTATTTATTTATTTCTTCACCTAACTTTCTATGTACTTTGCAAGAGAGTCTTCTACTCTTCTTCCTATTGATGCTGCTTTTCACAATCTAAAAGCTGTAGAGGTAAATATAAATAGAACAGTAAATGGAAAATAAGTTTGTTTCTCCTGAAACAAAGATCAATTTTTTCTCCAAGCAGGAGACTTCATGATCTCAATTTCTCATGTCATAGGAAGATGCCTGATGCAACTCTGTAGCATATGCATAGAGCAACCCCTACGCAAATATCAGCAAAATGAGTTCTTACCAGAAAAAACTGATGCCTTTCGCATTTTTATTCAATGCTTCTCAGCATTGAAGAACCCAAGAGACTAGAAATTAAAAGGGTATCTACTCTGAGAAATCACAAATGAAAACAAGAGCACTGACTCACATTTTGTCAACCAGAAATGGATATTCTTGGGTAATTGCAAAAAAAACCCAAAACCTTTGCTCAAAATTTAAACAACAATTAAATAAACAAATGAACAGACCCAAAATCAGGACAAAACAAAAATTCAACTTTCCCTCCAAAGCCCCAGTAGTTTAACTAAGAGAAGATAAGTGCAAGCCTGGGGCAGTTGTGAATACTGGTGACAAGTCCAGATGAACAGCAATCAGTTACAGTGTTACAAGAGGAAAGCACATCCACAAAGCTACTGTTCATCACTCATAATTAAACTAATTTGAAAACACTACACACATGGACATGATGGAAAGACATGAATTGTACTATAAAGTCATTCTCAGTGGTTAGTTAAGTGCTGTCAGTCAATCCTAACCATTTTACAGCCAGCTCTCTCTCTGTAATGGCAGATTTAACTTGGCAGACTTGATGGGGCGTAATAAACTTCATGTAGCTACCACTCCTCTTTTTGCAAAGCTAGGGCATGTTCATCCCTTTAGGTTTACTACGAAAAGCCCATATAAAACAAGAAGATCAGTTTCCATGTCCTCTGGAGGTTCTGCAATAGAAGGATGTCCTAGGTTACAGTGTAAGATGTGCCCAAAAGTATGTATTCTATCACCATCTTCATGGGCTGTTGAAACCAGGTGGGGCAGTGCTCTCTTCCTTCTCCCTCCACTATCTCCTGTTAATGAGACCATCAGTGCCTTGCCCTTGGCTCACAGATAACTTGCCCCTGGAATATCTCCTGTTAATGGCCCATCAGTGCCTTGCCCCATGACTCACCATCCCACCCAGAGGGAGGAACCAAGCATTCCATCCTGAATATAAACTGAGATTTCGAACACCATAGGCAGCATTTCCCACTGGATTCCCAGAGGACAAGAGCTACATAGCTACCACTGGACTGTCCAAGGAAGACCAGACCCTTTTACACCAGACCCTTTTACAACCGAACCACATCCATCACTTCAGAAGGGCTGCAGCCACCTTCTTGTCGGACTGCTACTGCTACCCTAACAAGTCGTATCTGACTCTTGTCAGTTCAAACCAGTGTTTTTCTGCCTTTATTTTTTAATTTCTTAATAAATTGTTATTCTGACTTGATGTCTTCCACTGGTTTGTCTTTCAAACCAGCACAAAGGAAAAGTTCAAATACATGTGCACGAAGCGAGGAGCTTGCTTGATCCTCTCTCCTGCCTCTGAAGTGCAGAAGGACCGAGGACCGAAGCACTGACTCAAACAGTGCCAGGAATCAAAGACCAAAGACAGAACTTCAGTAGAAGGTTGGCATTATGTGTCTTCTTTTCTGAACAGAGACAAAGTTTGCTGGGTGAGATAAATGGTCCCTCCTGGCAAGCATCCTATCGCACACAGGAAATAGGAGATGCTGCCTCATAAGAAAAGGCAACCTTGACGACTTTCTCTGGTTTGTTTTCCTCACATCTCTCAGCATCCAAAAGTGTTGTCTTGGCTTATTTCTAAGGCACAACCCTACTTAATCCTCTCAGTATCTGTTTACAAACCTGTTGCCCATCAATTTGACTACCCCCTCTTTGAACCTGCAGATAACATGTCTCTGCAACTTTCTGTGGCAATAGATTTTAGAGTTTTGCTACCCACTGTGTTGATACTTTCTCTGCATACTTGTCTTCTGATTTGTTTAAAATTCTCATATTATGCCAACAAAGTGTCTCTTCCCCTGATCTTTTGTCATGAACAGAGTAGAAACAAGAGGTTTCTTCTGAAGCTCAATATAAATCACAGAAGGATTTCAAAAGGAGAGAGAGAAGAAAGAAAAAATAAGGAAAAAAAGAATAATTCTTGCCATTAGAAGCAAACATCTCGCCCTAATAGTAAAAACGTTTTAGCTGAAATCCAAGATGATAAAATTTCCATACGTTCAGGGATTTTAAATATCCTATATTTACCACAGATTTATTTAGCACTCATAATTAACTAACTTGAGTTATATGACATGAAAATAATGCGACATTAAAAAAAAAAAGAAAGGAGAAAAAAATCGCATTTAGAGTAGATTCTAATGAATAGAAGGTAAATTGTAATGATGCAAAAATGGAAAGTTTGTTTGGGCTTTTTAATACTTTGTATTGTCAAATTGTCTTTCAGATATTAATATCAGATATATTATTTATATCCTATATACATGTTATATCTCCACGTTAAATTGCTTTGGGGATGTTTCTCTTTTTTGTTACAACTACTTTTTGCAACACACTTCTATGTGAATTTTATATGCCCAATTTCTGTAAAAACAAGTCCTCGGATTTGGATTAATCCCCTTTTCTACCACTCTGCAATGTAGATCTGGTGAAGATGAACATATGAACTGTCACCCTTTAGCTGCAAAAGACAAATCCTTTCTTGACTCAAACCAGGATTAGCTGCTACTTGGGTTAACCTTGAAAAAGAGAAGCACCCCTACTTTAACACACATCAGAGTGCATAACAGTGTTACCTGGCTGCCAAGAACCTCTATGATCAGGAGAATTCATGCAGCAAATGCAACCTGCAAAAAAGCAGGTTAAACAATTTCTCTTTAAAATTAGAAGCCTAAAGCTTACATACCATTCTGAAATAAACCACAGCCAGAATACAAAGCAAGAAATAACATAAAATGCTTTAGTCTAGAAAAGCATATGGAGTAATGTGATTGGTTTCCTCACAATCAAAGGCTTGTAGCACATGAATTGAAATCACTGCTTGGATGCTGAAGTATAAAGGAATTAATGTTCCCACCACCCTGCAGCAAGATACATTGCCACAGACACATTGGAATAATTACATCTTGATACAAGTTTATTTAAATACAACCTGTTTTTTTCAATAATGATCTGCACAGGATCTGATTTCATCCTATAGAAAAGGTATCAACACAAACCATCCAAAACACTGACACAAGACAAATCCAAAGTTCAATTTTGCTTAAATTTGATAACCAAAGTGCCACTTTGAAAGGTAGAACCTCTCATACACCCATCCCAGGCTCTTTTTTAATTTTGATATAGCGTTGGTTTTACCCTGTGAACTGTGGAAATTGCTCACCATCCCTATTTGCCTGTACTCCTTACAAGATATTCTTCCTATTATTTTGAGAACACTGAAAGAAGTAACCTGGCAGAACTTATTAATTACCTTCTCTTAGGGGAATATCTAAGAGCCCCAGACCTGCTTACAAATGTGCATCCTTAAACTGTCAGAATGCAAAAGAATATGGTCCCAATCCAGAGGCATGTCCAACCTAAGCTTTAGCTTGGAGGTTTTCCATTTACAGTATTTAATTTCTGATAATTGTGAATAACAACTTTTAACTTGAGACAGGTAAAATCACAGAATTGTCAGGTTTGGAAGGGACCTCTGGAGATCATCTAGTTCAACTTGCCTGCTAAGGCAAGGTTATCTCAGGCAGGTTACTCAGGTGGGTTCTGAATGTCTCCAGAGGGGAAACTCCATGACTTCCCTGGGCCACCTGTTCCAGTGCTCTGCCACCCTCCATGTGAAGAAGTTCTTCTCTATGTTGAGTTGGAACTTCTTGTATTTTAGTTTATGGCCATTGCTCCTCATCCTGTCCCTGGGCACCACCAGCAAGACTCTGGCACCGTCATCTGCCTTTGAGATGTTTATATGCATTGATAACATCCCCTCTCAGTCTTCTCTTCTCTGGACCTAACAGGCCTAGCTCCTGCAGTCTGTCCCCTTAAGAGAGATGCTCCAGACCCCCTCACCATCTTTGTGGCCAGATGGATGGACCCACTGGACCGTCTCCAGCAGCTTCTTGTCTTCCTTGAACTGGGGAGACCAGAATTGAACACAACACTCCAGATGTAGCCTCACTAGGGCTCAGTAGAGGGGCGTGGATCACCTCTCTCGACCTGCTGGACACACTCCTCCCGATGCACCCCAGGATACCATTGGCCCTCCTGACTGCAAGGATGCACTGCTGGCTCATGGTCAACCTGTCATCCACCAAAACTCCCAGGTCCTTCTCAGCAGAGCTGCTCTCCAGCAGGTCAGCCCCCAACCTGTCCTGGTGCTTGGAGTAATTCCTCCCCAGGGGCAGGACCCTACACTTGCCCTTGTTGAACCTCATTAGGCTTCTCTCTGTCCAACTCCCCAGCCTATAAATAAATGCTGCACCAACATTTTTCTTGTGAAGAGTTCCAGACATATCAACCCAGTTGAAAGGTTAATGCATCTCCTATGAGTGCTTACAGAACACAACTTTTTTTAAATGCTAAAACAGATTATTAGATAAACTTCTGCACTCATGAAAGATTTTAGGCTGCACCATTAGATACTTCTGTTCTTCTAAATATTCCATCTACCCAACTGTTGCTTATCAATCATCCATTTATTATTGTACTCTGTTGCTTGATCCAGCTTCACCACACTGTGATAAATTGTGCTCAGGTGTATGACACACCCTGCTCCAGGCACTGTTTTCCCTGCCTTCTCCAAAGGGACACATAGGCCATCCACATGTATTTTTACAATAAATTTCACACAAACAGGGAAATAATTGATTGTTTCTTTGGGAAAAAAAAGTAAAAGGCTGAGATCTTAAAAGAACTCTGACCCTGTCCAGTAAACAGGATATCAACTTACCACACAAACTCCCACGTATCGAGGGTCCGTGGCAGTCCAAATAATGACTCTGGGAGATTCAGGCATGAAGAAAATTACATGAAGTATAAATTATAGCATTAAGGCTGCCTCCAACGATCATGATGACATTTACTGAAGGTCCTTGACAGTCCTGGTAGTCTCTGCAGCTGTTTAACTATCAAATCATGGTTGCTCCATAGGGTCTTACTAAGCCTCACAGAACAGGTTGCTGACTGTGCTAGTCCATAATACACATCTTTTTAAGAAAACTCCAATTGATATTCTTTGTTGACAGTACTATTTTAATTTCAAAAGCACCTTCATTTGAAGGCATTTCCATTCACCAGTTGGTTCAATATTAATTTCTCACCCCCCTTCTAATCACACATGAAAATTAGAGGATAGGCAGAAGAGAATAAAGAAAAATTGAAGATTTCAATGGGTGTTCAGGGAGTAATCTATGAAAACAGCATGAATTTCTGCTCAAAGCAATGGGGAAATTCTACTACCTCCAGACACCATGAATAAAACACTGCATATTAGTTCCAGCTAAGTCAATTTTCTTAAATTGAAAACTCCAATGTAACAAAGTTTCATTAAAATTTTTTTGTGAAGTTCCATTGTTCCTGCCTATCCAGAGATTAGAATAGAAGTCACATATGATCAGTTACAGCAGGCTTAATATTCCCTCAAAGATTCTACACAAGCGAAGTTACTGTCTCTCAGCATTAGTACTCATTTACTTGGATATTTTTGATTTTACTCTTTTCATTGAAACTTCCTTCATTACCACCTCAAAACTGAACTACTTTATTCCTTAGGTATTGTCTGAGACGAGAAAAGTGATTTTAATTTCTAACTTATAGGTGCAGATTACTTACTGAGTTAAAAAAACCAGAACTTGTATCAGCAGTTGAGATATATGGCTCATCACAAATTATACTTTGCAATTCTGATCAACAGAAATGATATATTTCATACTTTCATTCTGTTCATATTCAAATAAGGCATTTAACAATCCAGTATTTAATTGAACAAAAGAAAAAAGCAACCTAGAATTTTGAAGAAACATTTTCTATGATATTTAGAGTATTCAGATGGTTTGCTCCTTTTCCAAAGCATGATTCTATTGTATGACTGTTAAAAGGTAAACCCTGAATAATACGTATTGTACTTGAATTAGTTTTTTACTATTGTCTTCAGAAGAGAAGATAAAAACTCAAGGAAATGCTACTGGGCTAGCACTGCCTCATAGCACATTTTACCCTATTGACTGATGGCATAAGACTAAGAGAAGAAAATAGAACTTAAAATTATCATCTTCCTTCATAGAAAATCGTATTTTTGATTATAGATGTTTTACAACAAATAACTTAGAGCCCTACTCAGAAAAAATGCATAATGCTTTCAATGCCCAGTCTGCATGTGTGCTGGACTGAACTTCAGCAAAGTGGTGCTGCTCTCTATTACAGCATAAAAAAAGTCCAATAAAGACAGACTGCAAGATCAAAGTAGCAAGACATCCTTGCTTTTCTTCCATTTCCTAGGATACTTCTCTAGACCTGTGTTTCTTTCATGTCCATGTTTTAAAACAGTCATTTAACATTTACACCTGAATTAATTTCAGCTATAAATACCCCCCCACACACACACCACCTTTAATATATCCAGCTAGTTTGGGGAGGTTAGCAGCTCTCAGTAACTATTTCACTAAGAACAATAGGATACTGAGTGACAAATTATTAATTATCCTTTCAAGATAAGAGTTCCTGAAGTATAATAATGAAAATAAGGATCCAGATTAAGCAGGTCTCTGCAGATCCTCTGTCCTTTCAAAACAGTTGTCTATCCTTATACAGTAGCACCTCTCCGTTCTTCAAAATGGTTACTTAGTAAACAGCTCTGAAATTCTGACTGAGAAGGTCAACCAGCAGAAACAAGCAGCTGGTTTGCTTTCCTTTCTGCACCTTTTAATCTCTCTAAGAGAACTTCCACTGTGAGTGACAATCAAAACTCATCACAGTAGTGGCTTCTCTGACAGAAACACACACCCACAATGGGCTGGTCAATGACCCACTGGGTCTGCCAGGACACTGCAACACCAGTTAAAACAGAATGTTTTTTCAGTCCTAGACTAAGTAAAAATTAAACATGCAGCTTTTTCAGTTTACTCCTACAAGCTGACCTTCTCAAGCCAGTGAAGCAACTCTTCAAGATTAGCTGAACCCTCACCTTCCTCCAGCAGTGATGGCTGCATGTGATTGCAAATGTATCTAGAAAAGAATGACCCTGTGACAAGTTTGCTAGCTGAAGTGTTGGAGCAGTCTACCTGCATTCCTACAGCTCTCCTCCTGCTCTCTGTAACAACAAAATTCACTATGTGCTAAGAAAGATCCCAATCACCTTCATAATTCATGATCTCTGCTACACTGTGCCTTCTCTGACAGGCAACCTCACACCTTTTTCACCTAGATGGCTTCCAATGTGAATTAAAATGTGACTTCCTTCCTTCCAGTAAAATAGAAAAGGAAATCAAAACTAATCTTCTCCTAGGTCCTTCCCTTCCCCCCCCCAGTTTATGTGGCACAGACCAGCCTGCAATAATCAAACCAGAGCCATTTAGTGTATAGTCTAGTCTTGCTGTGACTAATAGGATGATTGGTTGTATAGCTTCTTTATGGTTGTTCATTATATCACCCTTACATAAAGTAATTTAATTTCAGTGGGATAATTAGGGTATTTCTAATCTAACTGATAGTCTGATTGAAATGAGATTCTCAGAGGGAGATTTGTGTACCAGGAGATTGGTGACCTCCGGCCCCAATTTTCACACAATGTATTAAGCTGACAGCCTTACTTCCAAGCCCTGCTGCACTGGCTCCTCACCACTTGTGCAGATGTATGTGCTACAGACAGCAGCTTTGAATGAGGCTCTTCCACCCAAAATCCCATTATTAAGGGAAACTGTAATTTTTTATTTGAATTACAGAAAGATAATCCAGGCCATCATTCACTAGTTGAAAATACAGCCCTGTTATTTATCTGCCATGCAAAGAATGCATCTAAATTCTTGATTTTAGACTGTGCCTTACAGGGCAGCATTGAACATATCCTACATTCACTTGATCAACACCTACACTTTTCTAAGTATTCAAAAGGAAATTTTCCTCTTCGTGTTTTCCAGAAACATTTGCAAAAATTGAAGAAATCAGCTTCTGGCAAATTGAATCAATGCCATATTTTATTTTGAACCAAAACCCCAGGTTTCTCTACCTTTTGCTGTAACCCATAGCTGTCAAGCAGACCAAACAACCTGGCTGCTTAACAAGAGAAGATGCTCCATTTCTTTACTGGCACTTTTGTACCAGTTCACTTCTTTCCACATCTCTGTTCTCTGAAAACTGACATACTCCTTTCCCACAGAACTATCCTGGCTGAGACCAATCTAATTCTCTGAAAGCAGCAAAAGCCTTTTTCCTTCAGCTAAGTGTGGACTGAATCCCACTACTGTAACCAAACCCCTCCCCATCATACCTGCAGCATCGTCCCTGCTTGCACATTCCTCTGCTGATCCTTGGCTTTTCAAAGGACGATACCCTTAAACACCAGAAGCCTTCACCCATGGATCTTTGAAATTATTTCCCTGTGATTAGTAAACCTCTTCAACCTCAACAGCTTAGCCTTTAATCCTAAGAGCTAAGAGAAGTAGAAAAGGCCTTACAAACTGAGGAAAACACTTCGCTCTGTAACATAATTCAGTTTTAATGTTCCAATATTTGATTTAAAGACAGCAAATAAGTTATATGAGCTTTCAGGCTTCTTTGACCCAGGCCAACATAAAGAGTTCAAGCAAGAGACTGAAGACATCACTGAAAGTCTCTTTTCCAGACACAATAACGTCCTGTATACAGAGAAGTCAGAATTCACACTAACTTCAAAAGCATCACAATCTCACCTACAGCTCTACAGTTGCACACAAATAATCAATACACAGTGTCAAATATATATACTGTGTCTATAAAATATGTATTTTGTGTATCTATGTACATCCATTTGGAATGTGTGTGTATATATGGAAACAAATTAATATTTTTTCTATTTGAGCGTAATAAAGCATAATCTAATGAAAACAAACCCTCAACGTTTATGCTTGAACACAGATGAAAGTATATGATCTATAGCATTTATACCTCAACACTTAAATCAATAGAGTTCATACAGGGGTAATAATTTTCAAGAAATTATTCTGCAATTAGCACCTTTTAAAGAGACCTATGTAATTTCAAAATATCAAAACCCAATGAACTGCTACATATTATAGCTACCTCTGCGTACATCCATCTTTTAAACTCATTGGTGGTGGGTATAAATCCAGCATAAGAGCCCACACCAAGCTTTATTTCGCTCAATCTCTCACATTATCATTTTGCACTAATGGTAATTTGTATCCTGTATTTTTCACCAGGCCTTGCTCTTGCAGCTCTGGTGGGAATTTGTAGTTGGAAAGTCACTGGCCTGAAATACAGCAGTGACAAACAGAAGTTATGATCTTGTCGGGGCCTGTTTAGGAGACTCCTGAGTTCATGGTTCTTTGACCTTATAAAACAAAGAAGTTATTATAGTTTAATGGGCCAATATAGATCTCTCATACAAGAAGAAAAGAGTTATATATTTAGAGATGATAAAGGGCTGTTTTCTACTTTTTGCATATAAGAGCTTAATTTTAAATACATTTTCAAGAAAAGATAGTGTCAATCAAAAGTAGCTTTAATATAATATATTTTACACCATCTTCCTCAGATGGCTGCCTTAAAATTTCCCAAATTATTATTTTTGGTCAAAAGACATGAAAACAAATTAACTCCTTACAACATTTGCAAATAATCTCACATCAAGTGATTGACCAAAATATAGAATACTTTTTAAAGTAAATCAATTTTACATTAAATCACAAAAGCTTGGAAGGGAAAAGTGAAAGCAAACACATTGGTATTATTATATTGGTGTATTTAAGATAGTACTGGATTCTGCTCCATATCTGCATCTGCCATCAAGTCAGTACAACTCAGTATTCATCTGTACTTTGGATGAGTCTTCACTGACAGAGTATCACTGACTCTCCTTTACAACATACTCTGGCATCTCAAATGAAGTGTTAGAGACACATTTCTACTTCAGGGATTCGATATTCAAAAAATTCAAGTGTTAAGGAGTATATTTAATTTGAGTATTGAATGCTAATTTACATAACATGTAAATTGTGTTTACAGTCAGCTGTGAACCTATTAATTTGCACTGGCTCATTGTTCTACACAAACAGAAACAACTGCCCTGAAGTCCTAGTAAAAAGTTCCTCTCCCCCAGGCAAGATCCTTTCAGCAAAATTCTGCTGCCTCAGTTTGCTTCTGTTCTGAACCCTTTCAACCCTGCCAGAACTTAATTTCTTGTGCTTTTAAGAGAAATCAAGACTGAGCAACTCTGTGCTAACCTGAAAGACAAGAGATAATTAAGAGAGTACCAAGCCAAAGTTCATTTTTATTCAATTAGCCTTCTGCTGGACTGAACCATCTTTTATGTACAAGCCAAGGTAGACCTACAAGGATAATCTGAGCTGGAAGAAGGAAAACACAGTTAAATCAATAGCAGAAAATTATCTTTTTTATGTGTAACTACTAGTAAGTTGTGCCCTGATATCTAACTGAGAAAGAGCACACAAAAACTATCTCCCCTCCCCTTCAGAAAAAAAAGTAATAATAAAAAATCCTTTATTCTTAGAACAGTTACTGGAGCGACAAATTGCTGTGGTATAGTATAGAAAGTGTCAAGGAAAGAGAAGACATGTCTATAAGACACATCTTTCACATATTTCAGAAATATTCAAACCATGCCAGCATTAACAATGATACACTTCAATCACAAGAAGGCCTATTAAGGTCCATTTTCAAAAGCTACAACTGCTATGAAGACATTATTATAAAGTAGCTTTATTTCTTACCCATTATATTAGTGCCACTAAATAAAATACTTCAGACTGTTTCAGAAAAAGTCTTGAAGGAGCATCACTCTCAGCACTGTTCGGAGGTGGGAGACAAACAGAAGGGAAGGGGGAAAAAAGCCAACAAAATTTTAGGTAAAAATCACTCTTACTCAAGTGTTACTAATCAAGTAACCTACTGATATTTTTTTTTACTTTAGCATTCTACCTCTTTTCCCCCCTGAATTTAATTTAGGTTTTGGATCTTAGCTTTAAGCACTACACAATATTAAAGTATTCTCTAAAATTACTTCAGCATTGTCATGAATGAATTCTCCAAAGAGAACCACAAATCATACAGGTCTTACTGCAATTTGTTCAGTGCTGAAAACATTCAAGATTCTCCAGGAAGAGGTTATCTATATTTGATGTGTTACATAAAACTCTTTAACTACCATCACAAACTTGGGTTGTCAGCACAACCCATGTAACTAAATGAAGAGTAATTCTCCAACATTGCAATGAAAGTCAAAGTTTAAAAAAGACAAATATACAGTCCACTAGAAAATTCATTCATCGTTCACACATTGTGCCTTATCCTGGTCCTGCTATTTTTTCCTGGGAACAGTAATTGTTTAGCTTGTTTCCTCCATTGTCTCCAGTGATTACTGGAATCACATTTCTAGGGTAAACAAGGTGAAAAAAACCCTCTTTCCCATTGTCCCGTTTTCTGTCAAGAAGGTTTGAAGCAAAGTAGGCCTTCCAATAAGTTTTCCAATCCAGATAAGCAGGGCTAAGATATCTGACAGCTGTTTCACGCTCTTCATCATCATCTGAAACAATCAGTACGCATTAGAGAGTACTTTTCCCTTTACAAAGGTGATAATTAGATAACAAGCTGAGATTAAAGTAATTACAGTTAGACAGCTGGCAAGGCAGCACAGTCATGTTGAAATATTGTTGATACTTCAGCATCTGGTTCTAATAACAGCACAGGCTAAAAGATTTTACATTAATTACAGAACATAATTTAATATAAACATATTTAATTACAATTGATGAGCGATAAACTGTTCAAGAATGACTTAACCCCTTACACATGTCAAAATGATTGGAACTTCATATGTATCTACTTTAAGAGCAAGCTACAGTCAGTATGAAAGGTTAGGAATCTCCAATTTTAAGAAAGCACTGTAACTGGAAAGGTGAATTATTGATGCATTTTAAAAATCTAATTTAAAAACAATTTAAACTGGCAGCATGCTACAGAATTCAAGACTGGCTCCATTTAGGCAGAATTGCAGCTAAGCCCAAAATTACTATCTCAAAAATTCCATAGCAATTGCCACCCAAGCCTCAGGCATCTACAGCTCCCTGGTGCCTGTATAGTTTTCCCAGGGATGCTCTCAATTCCTCTGATCTTATCAATGCTAGACAACACAGAGCCTCAACTCCAAGAGGATCCACTTTGGATCCAGCTGCAAGGACCTGCTCCAAGAGTCCAAGGGACGCAAGGGCCCTCCTGGATTTGAAAAAGTGGATTTGAAAAAGTCATTGCATGAGACACCGAACTGTTCTAGTAGTGTTGACCCTGGAATGTAGTGACCCTAATCACTAACTTTCTCCATCACTCTTGCTCTTGTACTCCTCTCTGGTCTGGTCAGCATTGTGGTTTCCTATATGTACCCAGACAAAACTATGTGGGGTTAGGAAGGGCCAAACAAGATCACTACAGCTTAAAAAATGACATTGGTGGCAAAGAAGGGTAGAAATGAGACAAGCTAATTCCTCTATTAGGAAGAAAATGAAGATGGTTGCTTAAACTACTAGAGAACATCAAAAGAGGCCATAAGGATGGTGAAGGGCCCCAAGGGGACAATACTTGGTCTGTTCAGCCAGGAGAAGGGGAGACTAAGGGGAGATCTCACTGCAGTTACAACTTCCTTGTGAGGGCAAGAGGAGGGGCAGGTACTGATCTCTTACTGATCTCTTCACTCTTATGACCTGTGACAGGACTTGGGCAGCTGAGTTGGGAGGTTAAGTTCTTCACCCAGAGGGTGGTCAGGCACAGGAACAGTGAAGTGGTCAGAGCACCAAGCCTGCTGGTGTTCAAGAAGTGTTGGGACAGCAGTCTCAGGCACATGGTGGGATTCTTGGGGTGTCCTGTGCAGGGTCAGGAGTTGGACTCAATGATTCTGATGGGTCCCTTCCAACTCAGCATATTCTATGATCATGGTCTGGCCATGAATGTGTATAAAAAAATTATTGCCTTTGGGCTCCTGCCTGACACTCCCGTGAGTCAGAGAACTCTTCGTGCCTTAAGTCTCTCTTTGCAGCAATATTTTCATGCTTGCATCCATAAAAGCCAAAGACTGGATCTGATCAACACCAACCTATTCAAAAATAAAAATCTTCTGATATCTGGTATTTCTTCATTTGAAAGGATCAAAAAAACACTCCCACAGACCAAAGAGGCCGAGTATGCTGTGATCTTGAAGATGGCATACAATATGAGTAATAAAAATTGCTAAATGTGCATTAACCATGTTGCATAACCCACTGAAGCATATACTAGTACATGTGTTAGTTTTGGTTTTCATAAAGAAATAGTCAGAAAGGTGAAATTAAAATGATGTCAAAAGACAGCATATGTTCTCTAATACAGTTTGGGATGTAACTTTGTTTCCCTCCATCTTCAAACAGGTAAGAAAGAAATCAGCCTGCTGCTTTAGGAAAGAAATGGAAGAAGTAGACCTAAATCAGACCTACAAACATGCATAATTCTCTTTCCCAGGCCAACCATCATTACAGTTATACACACAACACAGGATATTGTTGTTGCACACCTTACCTAGTACTGGCCCTGGACATGTGTAGTGCACAGCCCACACAGCGTTGAGACAGCTCTAGTTAGCATGGATCTTGCAGTGTGTTCAGCCAGCTGTAATATTTCTGTTGAGACAGAAAAAAATCATATTTTTATGAACCTGGTTCTACAGTTCCCTCTCAAAATAAAACAGGCATGTAGCATATTACATAATTAGGTACAGGGCTACTGAAAAACAGATGAGAAAAAAATGTAGTAGAGATCCTGTGAGGTGGTCTATTACCAAAAAAACCCCCAAAACCCCCAAAACCACATTGAAATATTAAACTTGAGAGAATGCCAGGAAGGATGCTCAGGGGGTTTAGTCCCTTGATTAATGAATTGTATGTGTCTTACAGCTACTAGATCAGAAAAGGTAATTAAAATTTTTTGGAAATTGATGCACACTTCCAATTTATATTTAGAAGCTTCTATACAAATCTAGCTCTTTATTTCAGCTAGCTTCAGATAATGATAACAGATTTCTTCAAAATAATCACTGTTGATCTCTTTGCTCCAAACTTCTTCAGCAACATATATTACACTCTCCTGGGTAAAGATATATAGGAAAACTGTATCATTATTCTGTGCTGTAAAACAAACAGCTACCTTTGAAAAGATGCTCAAAAGAACTCAGTAGGTTTCAATAGAACTAATTCAAGATAAATCATGAAGAGCTTATTTTCCTCCACACCTCTTTCCTTATTTTCCAGTCACTCTTTTTACACTTGTGGACAAATGAGTCATTCCACAGATATAGCCAAATGACGCATAGTGAGTGCTACCTACTTGAACAGACTTTTCCTGTCACAAACACGGTTTTTCTGTATTTCTTCAAAAAAAAATCTTCATTTTTGGCCTTCTCAGGAATTCTGCACCATCAGTGATGTCAACAGACCTGTGACAGTAATTTGTTATCCCATCAACACAGTGCATTAAGTAATTTTCTTTGCAAGGCCTCCTTTCAGCCCTACAAAAATAAATTCTGAACAAAATTTAAGTATTTGAAACTTTCATGAGGCAAAATTAATCCCAAGTAAACTAGAGTTGCACTTTCATTGCTGTAAAGCAACTTTGTGGAAGACAAATATTATATGATTATTTTATTATCTCTTCAAGGTTTCAATTTTTAGAACTTTAAACTGAGCAATAAGAGAAAAACCAACATGTGTCAAAAGTGATTTCTAGATAACACTTCCACAGAAAGATTAAATATGTGGTCTGAACAAACTGACAACTTTGATGAATAAATTTTCATGATGTGCTTTTGCTTACCCTCACATTCTTGTCAATATTTGAATTTTGATGTTTTGTTAAATCTGGAGGGTCAAAACCCAATTATGCTGTTGGAGTTAGAGCTTCTCCAAGTGTCTACTTACTCTTCTGAACTATGGACAGTCAAAACCAAAACCAAATTCTACTTTAGACACTGAGGAAACAGAATATAGGTTGCTGGTACACAGCAAGGACTTGACTTTGTTACCCTGTGTAAATGCACCAGCCCTTCCCCGACAAGTGATAATTTGTTTGTAGCTTGCACAGTTAGCTTCTCTCAGCAAGAACACAGAAGGAAAGGGTAGATCTTCAGCCTAAAGTGACTGATGCAGAATATACAATAATTTCCCTCGGGTTTTCTGATGAATTCTCACTCAGAAAATTATGCAACCTCACTCTTCATCTTGATCCTATAGCAAGTGGAAAAGGTTATCAGGACTGATACATTATTCCACTTCAGCATTGTCTCTCATCACTTAGAACCACTGTGGCCTTGCCCCTCACCTCAGGACAAAGCAAAGGTGCTGAAATACAGAGAAAAGTTACAGTAACCTTCAGCTTGTGAAGCAAGATAGACATTAACCACAGAAGGAGGAGGAAGAAGTGATGGGGAGAGAAGGGGAAAAGACAGCCACAGGTTACCTTTTCAGAAGACATTCTAGTTAAGGACTTAACATTCATTAACAAAACAAAACAAAAAAATTCATTTACAAGGCAAGATCACTCACATTAGCTCATCCAAGATCCTGATTTTCTCAGTAGTTTCATGGCAGAGAGGCATCTGAGGATGAAAAATCTGCACTGTACTATTAATTGTGTTGTGCAGAATCACTGAGGTTCTTCAGTAGACTTGGCTTTCTAAACACAAATACATAAAAAGGAATTGGGTGTGCAGTGGTATTTCATGGTAGATGATCACATTTTGGTAAAGGATAGTAAAGAATTTGTCATACTATCGAGGTTTTACTTCCTAAAAAGTTTAATATTTATGTATAATAAAACAGATTAACAATGTTAATCAAAACAAGTTGACCCCAACAGGCTATGTTTTTCTTTATGTCACCTCCTGACAGTTAAAAGATGTTGAGAAAACCTCTTGTGGGGTAGGAAAAGGTTAGGCTAGGCTAGGCTAGGCTAGGCTAGGCTAGGCTAGGCTAGGCTAGGATAGGATAGGATAGGATAGGAAATCCTCTGCTTTTTTAATGTGGGTCTTTGTAGCACATGAGACATAAGTAAATGCTAAGTATGGAAACCAGAATTGCTCCATGACCACAGTCACTCATCTCAACTTTCATTCCTAAATCTTGTAAAACACTGGCAGGTCTGTCTGGATGGAGTGCCACAGACATCCTTTCAACTATCCATAAACTACCCTGGGTGTTTCTGTAAGAGCTGCATGAAGTCAAGTTCCACACACAGGCTACCATAATTCAAGTGCTTGTGACCATACCTCAGCAAGATGTATCATATGAAACAATACAAAAGATTGAATAGAATCATTTAATTGAGCCTTAAACAGTGGACACAGACATCAGAGATCTAGCAACTATAGATATAGCAGCTAAGAGAGTAACAACCATCTTCTCACACTTCAAGCAATACTGATGTCAGAACAACCTGAAATCAAGAACATTCACCATCAGGTGGTTTTAGGTTCATGCTTCTGACACATCTGTTGGCTCACATGCAAAACATTTTTCACCCCTCTCTTTTCACTCCCCCACATAATTATTTACTTTATTCTGGCACTGTTTACCCCTGCTCTCATTCTGGCTGAGGAGGGACAATATTTGTTTTGCCATCCATTACTTCTGCTATCTCCTGTGTCTAACTCTTGTACATAATATCCAAAATACAACTATATACACAGAAGAAAGGCAGCCAGAGATCGAAGATTTCACCCTGTATTTCCTCTTTCATACTCAGCTTTTGGTTAATAACTATTTGTGTCTTCTGGTCATTAATATTTTACTTTGTATTCTTCACATACTGCTGTCTCCCACACAACCTCTGATTCCTAAGAGTTTAAGCATATAGTATGTTGGAACCCTGGAAGCTGAGAATTTAAATTCTCTGTGCTGAAAGGAACTGATCCACAAGAAAACTCTACATTTGATCTGAGGCCTTGGGATAGGCTTCCAAAACTGAGTGATAACATTAAAATCACATGTGTGTAGTTGAATAGAAGGTGTGGTGTCTTAGGGTAAAAAACTTAAGAGGTAAAGTTTTGGAATATAGTAATACATGAAATCGTATGTATGTGAAGATGGAGGTTTTAGGGTGGTGGCTAGGTACTTCTTTTTCACTTTCTTCTTCCTTCTTCTTCATGAGTTTAGATGGTGTCTTGTATTTGGATAAGAAAATCTGCACTGCTGCACTTAAGGGTTTGAATATTGAGTTAGAGGTAAAAATAATTTAGGTCTCAAATCATTATTGGACAAATTGTCCTTGAAAAATCTTTGCAGAGCTAGAGAAACACCATTATAGCCTTGTTCTGCTTTGTTAACAGAGCTCACAGTTCCTAAGACTGTAACAAAGATAAGAGCTAATAAACAACTGAGTCTGAGCAAGAAAAATGTATGTCTCCTGTGTTCCATCCCAACTACAAGAAGTCAGAGTAAGGGGCTAGAAAAGAAGCCCACACCCCAAAAATAGTGAAAGCCACTGTCTCAACTTCCTTCTCCTCCTCCTCTATTAAAAACAGAAAGCCTCATACAAATAAACAAACAAAAAAAAGAGACCTGAGAACCACATCTGCTCCACGCAGTACTCCAGATGCAATGCCTATTGGCCATGCTGCAATTGTTCTGTGCCACTGCTCATGCCTCATAGAGGCTGACATGCTTCAGGGCAGAAATTCCTTTCTCTGGCACATCTACCTTTTGTGAATCGCAGTGTACCCTTGGAGGTGAACACAGGGCACTTTGATGCAGGTAAAAAAAAACAGACAAACAAACACACACACACAAAAAGCCACACAAACACAAACAAAAACCTCCCAACTCATACAAACCAGGTCATCAGTATAGATGTAAGTTTAGCCTGGGCTCTGGAAAATAAAATTGTAAGCTTCCCCTTCACTAGAGAAATTTCAGATAGGTAAAGGCTATTATATTCACTAAATCCAACAAAATTGAGGGGTAAGAGGCAATTCACAAGATACGAGGGGAGAAGAGATTGAGTTTAGATCCAAATGTCTCCAAATTTTGAAGGAGTTAAACTCTAGATCAGTACCTTGCATTCCATGGTCATTCCAGTGTATGTAGTTTCCTCATTGTTTTTTTTCTGTACAGAATGCACAAGTAATCAAGTCCATCTGCAAGGGAGAACTTTCATTTCATGTTTTAGCATTTAAAATAGATTAGGACTCCAGGTGGGATTTTAAAAGAGGCAATATTTAAAAATTAGCATATTTACCATAATAATTTTAAAGCAATTTACATCCATCCTACAGGTTACATACACACTAATGTCTGCCCATGTGGACACATCACTGCACTAAAGAAAGAAAAACTGCATGTGTCTGAAGAGTAGTAGGCAGCTTTGACAGACAAGTGCTGCAAGGGCAATGGGGCTACTTAATAAAAAGTAGCTAAAAAGACAAGCTGGGAGAAGCAGTTGGACTGTAGCACTGCATGCTAGCACAGTTTGATCTTTTTCATTCCATTAGAGGTAAAAACTACAGCCCTCAAGAACCCAGAAATAGAGGTTGGAAAACAGATCCATGGCTCCTGAGAGAATTATGTTCTACTTTTACAAACAGAAATCCAGCAAGAAAAAGGAACCTGAAAATACACATTTGTTTTGATAAATTTATTCACAAGTTGAAATAGTACATTTAAAAAATGTTTTATTTAATTTAGTGAAAAAGTAGTCATCTTTTTGATAGGTGATAATTAACCATTATTCTGTCATAAACAGAAAGAAAGATGTACTTATGTAGATTTAACTGAGCATTGTGTTAATCACACTGCAGTGACTCAAAACACAAAACCAAAGCAGAGTTTCTTATACAAAGTATTCCTTTGCCAAGCCTTAATGTTCCTGAAAGTCAACTCACAATCACAAAAATAAAGCTTCAATTCACTTTTACCCAATCCATTTTGATTGAGTTTCACAGCCAGATAGAAGCTGATAAATTGTCATGATGACAGATTTAAATAATTTACACTTATGTTGAATATTAAGGCTTAAAAACTTCTCTGCATGTAAAATTGCAGGAACTTGAGAGCAATCCTCCAAGTATCCCAGGCTTAAAGTTAGATAAAATTGTGGTTTGTTAAATATATATCTTAGCAACAGATAAGGCACAGCCCTTGAGCTCTACTCAGGCCAAACATTAGAATTAAAGTGGTGAGAAACAGCAGTGGAGGAGGGTTTCTCCTAAACACTCAGGACACCACCAGGGTTGGGAGTAACTAACAAATCTGTACATTTGCCCTCCCAGCAGGAAAAACATGCAGTTTACCTTTCCAAAAGAGCAGTAACCACACATTAACCACCATACTCATTGCTTCCTTCAAAGGGGCAGCCAAGCCTTCCCATGAAGCAGCTAAGCCCAAGAGTAAGGATCACCAACCAAGTAAAACCTTCTACATATAACATTTCTACTTAAACATAGTTAACAGAGAAAATGTGCAGGTTCATATATACTGCTGTAGTCAGTATGAAGAAAAATAAAGTTTAGGCATAAAGATATTCCAGGGCCTATATGCAAAGCTTAATTTTTAAATTTTTTTTAAGATGTATTTTCCCACTTTTCTTCAATTATATGAATACAAATTCTACATACCTTTCATAATGGAAAAGAAGCTGTGAAGGGCTTAAATACTGTACATAAATGCCTTTGAGTGGGTACACTAGCAAGGCTGATCCTATAGAAATCTATAAATTAATTTACAGGCCTTCAAGAGCCCAATAATGGCTCCAATTCAGCAGTCATATGATTAATATCACCAATCCACTACTAGATTTTATTTCCATCCTATTTAGAGAAAATATACAAGCCAATCTGACCCAGTTCAGTCTTGCTTGAAGCCTCCAGAGAATTATGCACAGACCTATGACACGAAAAAAACTAATTTAAAAAGAGATTAACATGCAAATCTGGCTTGAATTATTCACTTTATAGCATTTATATTTTTCAAAAAAAAGTTGACTGTGCTTAGAAACACACATAGACTGTGCTTAGAAAAGGGCCTGCATATCTGCATTGCTGCATCTCAAACAACTACTGTAACATTTCCTGTTTTCTTAAAGTGAATGATGTATGAAAATCATACAAAGATTGTGGCAGATGGATTTTTCCTCAAAGGTAATGCCTCATTAATAAAGAAAACAAGAGAAAAAGGAATTTGGACTGAAGACCTCATTCTAGAAGTAGAAAGGTGGTAGTTTGGCCTGGACACAAGCCTAATGACTTCACTGTGTACATTGCAGCCCAGTCACTTAAAGGCAGTGGGAGAGCCCTGCACTGGGTAGGAAGTACTCATTCAGCCAACATGCACAATAAAAATGAGCACAAAGTAACAAAAATGAAGAGGAAAAAAGGATTTTAAAAGAATCCAAAATCATGATCTCTATCAGCCTAAGTAAGTCTTGGTCTTTCTAAGATAGTCTACTCAGTCTGTATGAGACAATGATGGAGTTGTAGTAAAATCAAGGAGCTTGGGGATAAAAGATTACAGAATGGATAAAACTATTATTAACTACAGCCGTGTGAATATTCTTTCAAAATTCTTACCCCTTCCCCAATATCTAACAGCAAAATGTCTAATTGAAGTAAATTAGAAATTTAGTTTGGTTGGGAACTGTTCTTCACCAATCTGTTGGTTGCCACCACTCTTTCTACATCTTCAGTCCTGAAGAGGGTTTTGGACACCAAAACACCCAAATCTGATGTCTGCTTTCACCCAAGCCACATAGAATATCAAGTCTGTGTGTGTGTGTGTACATATTTATTTGTAAATACATATTTATACACACATATCCACGTGCTCCCAAGGTATATATGTGTGTATATGCATATGCACATACATAGGTGGCATATATACATACCTGTACATATCTGTGTATGTATACACGCACACAGAAACTTTTTATAAGAGCATAGAGCAAACAGAATTACCTGACAGGCTGAGGATGACAGTGCTGTGCACATCCTCGGCATTGGATATATAAATCAAAATACTAGAAATCAAAAAGGAGCTCACTGATATTTTGTCCACTATTTCACCACCATTGACACAAATGCAGAAGAGAACAGTCCCAGCCACCATCAAGCACTGTCCTGTTCTTGTTTTTTCAGGTTCTTTGCTCTCTGGACACTCAAGAGAGTAGCAACTTAACAGTGACTGCCTGGAACAGAACCAGGCAGTGAGAACCAGACTATTTTTGAGATGGCTTTAACAATTTGTACAAATGCTATCTGAGTGTTGGCTGTGGTCTTCTCACTCTATACCCCAAAATCAGCAGCCAGGGTGTATTACACCCTGAAAGCACAATACATTTGATTACTGGAACTGCAGAGACTGATAAGATCCCAGTACTGAGAATGTCGAATCTGACAAAAGGAACACAAAATTGATGCCTGTCCCAAACCAGAATATTTTTCAGAAAAAGTCACCTCCTTTGCTTCCTCAAGGACACAGTTAATTAAATCACTCTTCATTCTCCAAAACGTAAGCAAGTACTGCTCCCCCAAGCTGTGAAAATATGAGAATAGAGATGTTATCATTGAAACTTAAAACCTAGGGGATAAAACCAGTGGGATAAAGTACCAGGAAAATAAAGATGGCACATAGCCCTAAATAGGCTTTGCCAGATACAAAAGCCACTACCAGCACTCATTAGGGCTTGCATGAGTAGCTCAGATCAGGTGAAGCTGAACCAAAGGAAGGCTAAGGAAAATATGCTGAGCAGTTCAGATCTACTCTGCTCAAGTGATCTTGACCAAAGGTGCGTCCACAGAGTTGGTTAAACTGGATAAAGACTGAGCTGTGCAGTATTACTTTTGACTCAGGATGCCAACACAGTCTTAGATGTCATTGTCCATAGATGCCACTGCCATTTCCAATTGGCTAGAGGATAATAAACTAACAATGAGGCATCATAAGTAATTAGGATTGTGTTTGCACTGCACTGGAGCCAAGCTTAGCACACCCAGTAAAACCAGTAAAAGGCTTCTCTAGAATCGATCTGACTGCTCACAGAACATAAGGTGGCTACACAAAACTGGATCAAACCCCATTATTCATCTTCTTTTCAAGCTGTGCATCATACCAAAAGACTGAAGACTAAGTGGCATTTTCTGGAAATAGTCGAACTTCAGATAGTCAAATTTCAAATTCTTTGTATTTTATTTTCTCTGTTAACTTCTAAATATAAGCGTCAACATCACTTCAGTGAGCTTTAGTGAAGTGAAAAAGAGTAAAGGTTTAATTTAAATCTATTTGTTGCAGAGATAAAGTGGTAAATTTAGGATGGAATGTTTTCATAGAGACAATGGACTAGTGGAAAGGCGAGGGAGCATTGGGAGTGACCTTATCCTTGAAGCTGTGCTTTGGGAGCCTCAGAGCCGCAGAGCACAGCCTGGCAGCCCACAGAGGACCCGAGGAGGGCTGCACTGCAAGCTGCCAGGAAAAACAGGGAACTTGCAGCAGCCCACGGGAACTCCATCCCTGCCTCAGAGCACAAAGGCACTCACTGCGTAGCTGTGAGCAATCCCCAAGGTATTAAATGTTTAGCTGTGAGCAATCCCCAGGTGTTAAATCCTTGTGCTGGGCAACCTCTCACGTTTCTGAAAACAGAACTGAGGCTCCAAGAATGAACTGTTCCACACACACAAAAAAAGTTTAGAGTTCTGATAAATGCCATGGCAGGCATGCAGCTCTGAATAGATATTAACTACTTATTTTGTTAAGTGTATCTAGTGGAAACACAGTGTTGTGAAATTAGAAACAATTAAGAGTACAGGTGATTTCCAAAGATATGTCTGCCAGTCATATTTTTCTTAAGTGCTTGTTTATATACTAGCTGCATACCTTTCCAAAATGATAATACCTACATTAAAATATTAATTACCTGAATAGACTTAGGCCACATACTCAATAATTTATCTGCTTGAACAATTATACATCTAATACCTTTATTAGTCTAGTAAAATTAGTTCCAAGTTAAAGACTGAAATTCTTCATCTTTTCTGAAATATACAAAGCCAAAATGGAATGTCCTATTAATATTATAGGACAGCTACTAGTAAAAGTCAGATAGTTCAAAGTTAAGTAGAATGATCTGTTGTCCCTAAGCACTGATATACACATATTCCCAGTAACATCTAAGAACCTATCTGTTCTAACCTCCACTGAGCAGTATTGTTGCTAATTGAACATGGAGAGTGGGTTTGTTCCATCAGATGTGTTCATTTCTTCTAAGAACACCCTATGGAATATCAAATGTACTAAATATAGCTGTCAACATTAAAAGCCTGCAACTGGAAAGTGCTATTAAAGAGCTAAGTGTACTTCACTTGGCATTATAAAGCCAAAGCCCTCTTTAAAGATACATCATGTTATTAGAGACTATTCACATTAATGCAAAAATCATCATTCTTAATATATTTTACAAGATGTGTCTAGGCTACTTCCAGGCTCAAGAGTTCCTCATTTTCTCCCACATTTACTGGTAATTACATAAATGAATCAATAGTGTTTCAAGGAGGACAAAGAGAGAACTGTAGCAAATCCATACATTCTCTTTCCACTGCAAACCAGCTGTGTCCAGGTAAAGCTCCAAAAGCAGAAATGATACAACATCTGCAAATGTTTGCCAGCTTCTTTCGCTATTGTATTTACCACTGCAGTGTCTAGGTGCTATAGATTTTCAAAGTATTACAGGTTTTTTAAGAAACACTGAGTGATTCCTAGGAAAGCCTCTGCTCAGTAACTAGTACAGGGTATTTACCTTCTTCAATGTAAATACACAGGATTCATGGTGGGAAGGAAATGCAGAAACGGAAGCACAAGAGAATCTAGAAATAACTAAGCCTGAGGAACAGTTTCCTAAAATCACAAGCATGGTTCTTATGGTATAAGCAAAACTCCTGATTACTTTCAGAGGATTTTTTGCTTCTACCTCTACAACTCCATCCAAATTAAAGTACCCACAGTGATACTGTTTGAGAACAAAATTAAACATGTAGCTGGTACTTTGGTCTCTGTCAGAGAAGGCTCACAAACATGGTGGTCAACAGTTTAAATTCAAGTATAGGCTGCATAACCCTGAGGAGTCTCAATTCTAACAAGCCAGATAGATAAATAAATTACTAGATCACCTGTTACAAAGCAGTAACAAGAGCCTCTCAGAAAATACTCTGTTCCTCTCTATACAAGTTTAAAATACCATGAGCACCAGAGAACACTAATGTCTTCTCTAGAGTTCAGAATACTGTTTGGCAGAGCACTAATAAAAAATCAACTGATTATGGCCTTTACCATAGAAATATTCATGTTAATAATGTCAGCGTGGTCTAAAAGTGAAGACATACGCATAGCAAAACACAGTAAACTGACAGAAGGAAAACGAATTTTTTCTCTAGAAAAAATGTGTAATATTCATGTCAGAAGTTAAACACTGATAATGTTCTTCCAACCAAGACTGACCCAAGAAAATCAAAATAATAATAATAATAAAGAATCAATGTAGGGGAAAGAACAAGTGCTACAAAAGCATAAACTACCATGCAGAGAAGATTTCTCCATTGTTTACTCTGCAAAGCACACATTATTAGAGCAAAATCCCATAGGCTTTGTTTTTGTAAAAGCTCCCACCAAGTTCAGAAGCCATTTTGCCTACTTTTTCCTCGTCCAGCAACCATAAAAGCAATCTTTTTGTGACACACAGCAGAACCCTCTTATGTAGGCTCATCGTCTCTTTATTATTGCTGGTTGTCAGAGAGCAGTGAGTTTTGTATGGCCGTGATTTTCCCATTGCAAGCACTCGCTGAGGAATAGTCAAACTCTGATTAGATATTACAAAACCTTCTCAGAAGGCTTTCTGAACCACAGCCAGCGGGATTCCCTGCAGCATTAAGGCCAGTCTTGCTCCCACTACAGTCTGTGGGACTTTTGCCAAGGATGTAAGTGGCATTATGACTGGTCTCCAACAGCAGATATTACCCATCACTCTCAAGACTTGATTAAAGACCTACCCACCTGCAAATATATAATAAATAAAGAGCTTAATTGCATAATTAATTACAAGGGCTTTTAATCCACAGTAGACAACACCATAGGTTTTAGGTAGCCCACATAAAGGAAACTATTCATTAGATCAGTATTTGCTTGATTTCAGTTTACAGGGAGATTGCAGAGGGATTCATTTGCAAGATACATATTTTCAAGAACCAGAGAACACAACAGGAAGAAATAAAATAAAGTGAAATCAAAGGAATACCACCACAGGCAGAAATAATTTCATACTGTGTACCCAGCCTTCCAGCAAAGGTTTTTTTAATGATATATCCATAATGGGCAGTGATTTTGAACAGTAAGTTCAGTGCTGCTACTAGACTTTTCTTTTTCCAAGGCACCAGGCAGAGATGTAGCAGTGTACACAAGTGGGGTGTAAAGTCAATGGGATTACATTTTCCTAATTATTTTCTGCTTGAGGTTTACATCACATACACAAAATGAGATCAGCCGGGACTTGCCTCTCTAACAAATCACTCAGACTTAAACAATGCTCAGATAAACAAAAGGGGGGGGCAAGGCTGAGAAAAGGCAGAGAAGTGCTTCTTCAGTCACAGTTGCAAGGAACAAAAACCTGGAGGGGGAAAAAAGCTGTTGGACCGCCACCAAATCTCCCCCCACTAGAGACAAGAGCCCATCTGCTGAGCTCTGCAACTTAGCTTTAACTACCATTCAACTCGCGTCTCTGCAGAGATCAATCTACAGAGCTGGCAGATGGACCCCTGCTTCCCTGAGTCGCTGTGTTATTTGTTTAATAAATTTAATTAATATCCATACTGCACTGGATTGCTCCCAGAAAGGGGGCTGCAGCTCTCTCTTTCCCCGATAGCAACATGATGAGTGATTTCCCAGAAAAGACCAGATAACAGTACCCCCAGGCCACTGAAAAATTAAAAGTGCCATGTGCTTACATTACTTTGCATGTATTAATTTTTGCACTGCACTAATTTGTTCTTGAAGCCTATTTTAACTTTATGAAAGTATGGGATTTTGAAAAAAGTCATAATTCATTTTGGTTTATATCAGTTACAAAATTAATTGGAAAGGAAAAAAGCATCAAATCTAATTGGACTTACAAAGATTTTATCTATTTGCAAGAAAGAAACAAATTGTTAACGAGAGTGTCTCCTCAGGCAATATATATTGTCACAGTTTCTGCCAACAAGTTATAGGCATTCAGGGTCACGTTGGACATGCTTTCCTTTAATGCTTAGGAACACACTTATTTTAACCAATATAGACATATTCAGCCCACATAAAATAATTTTCAAAAGTATGAAGGATGAAAAAAATAAACTACTAACAAATTTTACAGCAAAAAGCACAACAAAACACATGCTTCAATATTCCAGCAGCAAGAGTTAGCATAAAATATGGTCAAGTGTTGAGAACAAAAGTGTTATTTGTCTTCAGTATTAGCATTTTCTATTTCCTGGATTTAAAGTTTTTAATTTTTCATCCTAAAACATGCAATTGACTCTTAATCAAGAAAATTATTTCAGTCAAGCCTATTTAACTCCTAAAGTTGTGTTAAACTGATACACTTCTCCTTAGGCCCCATTTCCTTATTAACTCACCTTGTGGCTGGAATATTTCACCCTTGTAGATGAGCTCAGCTCCAACAGCAGGTGTCCTAGTGGACAGCCCAGGCTTGCCAATGTTATCTTCAACATCTAACCTTTCCTAACACCTTTTTCCAGAAGTAGCTGTGGCAGGAAAGGTTAAGTACACCTTAACACTTCTCACTGCCTCTGGGGAGGGGAGGGTGAGGGGTACCTATCCCTCAGGTCAGCCAGCACACCTGCTCCCAGGACCAGCTCTCTGGCCCATTCCATTTGAAGTCAGCCTTATTTTCAAATAATGAGTTTCACTATGAGGTCTTTGCTAGTTTAGGTGATTATGAGAGAAGCAGGTTAAGCAACAGTAAGATAACAATTCTGCACACAAATCCAAAGAGGCATTTAATAGCTTTAGTTAACCACTGCTCCCTCCCAGTCTCTTCCAGGTAGTCTATCCCTACACATTAACCTTTTCCACCACTGCTGCCATTTTTATTGTGAATGTCTAACCTTACCTTCTAAAAGGACACAGCCAGAAGAGCAGTGACCACGGGTGTTCTGTCACCATCAAAGACAACAGTAAGAAAAGTCAGGAAATAAGGGCTGGTATGCTTCAGTGGTGTCCAGAAAGCAATTGCCTTCTATCTCCAGAATGAAATTCACTTCTTGAGAGAGGATCCAGGAAGAGGGATGGAAGGATGCATGGAAGGGGGAACAAGTGAAAATACCTATTAAACCCAGCTGAAGACCCCTCTATGAACTCTAACAAGGCAGTTGCAGTTCCTAGAGGAGTGGAGGCAGGGCCAGCCACAAGACACAGAGCTTGGCAATGTCCCCATCCACGAAAGCAGGAATCACAGCAAAAAAAGAGGGGTTAGAGAACTGGAACTCCTCCAAGGATAGGTTTGGGTAATTCTTTTCCTTACCAATCTCACTCAGAGTTTGAAAGAGTTGTTTAATACAAAAATAACCTGTACAGCTCAAAAAAGATTGGCAGAAGTATTGATAGAATTTTTTTTTTTTGCAGTGCTGGGGCATCTGGCTAAGTTCTGAAAAACATTAAGAATTTCCTCGTGAGTATAACATCTAAATAATCTTTTCTCTCATATCTCTAACTTTGTAAAAAATTTACAAAGTCAAATGACAAATTACTGGCTACCAAATATTTACACAGCAGCTTTTATTCATTAACGATCTTGTAATTTTTATGAAACTATTATTTATCAACCCTGCTCTGCAAGCAGGGAAGCTGAGATAGCAACTTGCTACAGTCACCCCCTCCTCAAGGTCAGTGGTACAGTCAAGAGCAGATCCCTCATTCACTCACTCACGCCCTGCAAAAGATCACAGTAAGTACTTGGAGTCTTGAATATAGTGAAAATCACATTATTGAAGGGCTTTTTTATCAGAATCTACATTTCAGAGATGGAAAGCAGGAAGCTACAGAGCCAGTCATCAACACAGTCTGTTCTGTTAATTCGTGACCTCCAAAAACAGGTACTTTGTGTACACAGCATTGCATCACTCCAAGTAACTGCCAGTCTTACGCAGGGGCAGGTTTAACATCCCAAGAGATGGAAACCCTCCCTACAGCCACAAAGCAGTCATTGCACACTGTTAGTCAAAATTTCATGCACCTCAGCCATGACTAGTGGAAGCCTGTGGAGTGAGGGCACAGTCTGTCCTTTGTCCAGAAGACACCAGTGGCTTCTTTGCCAGGAAATGCTGGGAGGCTGCAGCCCCTGTCTATTAAGAGAGACATGCAATGGACTCCCCATTTCCCATAGGCTGTGAATGCCTCGCCACTTGTGACTTGACTTCGAAGGGAAGTTTCCAGCTCTGTTTTTCACTGCCTTGGCAACCTCATTTCCTTACTATGATTCAGTTTTGTTTGCCAAAGGGAGGCTGGTCATTTGTTCTCTCATCATACTGAGCTGCCTTGATATGATTAACTTCTTTTTTTTAAGCCTCATTTCTCCCTCCATAACATTTTTCGTAAATTGTTATTTATCATCCTCTAAAGCTGAAATGAAAAATGTACTGAATGATTTAAATATTTCATTTCCCAGAATAAAATTAGAGTAAGTTTTTTAACACTTCAAGGAAAAGAAGAAGAAGAAAACTTTCTGTTTGATGGAAAAGTCTGATCGTGACCATATGACTTTTCTTTTAGGAGGGGTAGGATCCTTATGGAGAAGGATTTATATTTTTGGGTGTTAGCCAATGTCTCCCTGAAAACAATCAATAAATCAACCTTAAGGGTTTACTTAAAAAAAAAATATCAGAAGTTTCAGACATCAGACCTTTCAGACGTCTGAAAAGGAAATTGATTTCTTGCAACATAAAGATCAATATTCTTTACATAAGAATCATGCAGTTAGATCCAGGACAGATTTCTTGATCCAAATTCTGCCTACTTTTGTAGCAGTAATAATTTTCACAACCTACCATATACTCATAATGGTATATGAGTTAATCAGACTACATCTGCCTAAATTTATTTCCAGGTTCTCAATGATATGTTATTAATTGAAAGACTAATTCATGTGACAGCCATTAAAGACACACAATAACATTATTCATATTCCTGTGTGAGGTTATATGCATGTCAAATATTGAAGTAAACACAGAAAAGCAGTAATCTATATAACAGATATACTCTAAAACCCCCATGAGCTGCTTATAAGACATTAAGACATAAATCTCTTTAATAGATTTATGTGTGACCTTAGGCTTTTTTCCCCAACAAAAATTCAATGTACTATTACATTCAGGAGTGCATAGTCCTTTCCAAGTTGTTTTCCTTTGCAAATCTCAAAACACTAAAATGGCAAGAAAAGTAGGGTTACTACTAAAAAGATGGAGCAAAGCCTGAAAAGTTAAAGAAGGTGTAGCTAATGCAATTCTTCTACACAAAGCAAGCATGCAAACCTAAAGCCTACCAGATAACTTACATCAATATGCACTGCATTTTTCCTGTGAAAATTTGCCTTACATGAGCTCTACAGACTAACAAGGAGGTATTATCCTCTTGGATTGCAATACACAAACAAAAAGTTATTTGTAAAAGTAAATGGATAACACTCCTAACCTCCCCTCTGTCTTTTTCCAAATCAATCCCAATGAATTGATAATGGAGCTTCCAGAACAATGAGAAAAGTCCTTTTCTTTCAGTATACCCATGATGTTATGGTTTTTATGTTTTGTTGCTTAGCTGGGATTTGTGTGTGTGTTTGTTGGCTTTTCAAGTTTTTTTTCTTTATTTTTACAATTTCCAAGTCAAGAGAGAATTTCAAGTTAACTGTAACGTCATTCATCTGTTACTAAAACCTTATACAAGTTTAATGATAAATTTCAGTCAAGTGAAGAAATGCTATCACTGCTTATCAGTTTACTGTATTAATGTATGCACTAAAAAAACCCACAGCATGTCTGATTCCTGAGCAAAGTCAATAAGATCATATGGCAGGAACAACTGCAAAGGCTTTGGATCATTGTGCACTTAAAGAGAGGCAGAAATCTGTGGGTCAAATTAGGGAGAAAACATGCAGCACTTCAGAACACAATCCAGCAGCCCTTTCCTTCCCTTTGATCTCATTTTGAGTAGATCACCTGGAAAGTGTGAGAGAGCTGCCTCTCCTCAATCACCTGATGCTACCAGCTCCTGGAGAAAGAGGGGGTCCCATCATTACCATCTTTGAGTGCATCTTTTATTTAGTTACTATATTAGACAGCACTGCTAAATCAAGGAATATTTTCCACATAATACTTCTAATCTAAGGTCAATCACCAATTCAAACAAAATAGCTGCTGAAAGACCTTGCCAAGAAAAGGAAGCTCTGTCTATCCTCAGGGCAGGGAGGTATTACCAACATGAAAGGTTAGTAAAATATGAGTTCAAGAAAGCAACTGAAGCTTCAAGATGATCTCTCATCACACTATTGAAGACAGAGAATTAATTTCTTTACCTAAAAAAGAAAAATAAAGGAGAGTTTCTAATACCCAGACACTGCAATTACAGTATGATAACTGACAAACACAGTGGGTATGCTTTGACAAGAAGACAAATATATATTAGTTGTTATTTAAAATATCAGCTAGAAATTCTTTAGGTGTATCTTCGAGTGACAAATGGACTTTTCAGAGATCAGAATTCATGGCAAAATGGATAAAATTCCTTTGTGTGGGGTTCTGGAGTACAGCTGCTTAATTCTACCAAAATCAAATGAAAACAAGCTAAAATTAAAAGCCTTAGAAGGCTGAAGTGGGTCCTTTGAGGACATGCTCAAGCAACAAGGCATCTAAGGCTGACTTGGAACTCTGACACTTGGAGAGCTGCTCAGCAGCAGTGGGCACTTAATTACATATTCAGAAGGGAATATATTACCTTAACTGCCTCAGTCACATAACAAGTGTGAGGAAAGAAGCCAGTAAGAGCAACATTACTTTTCCTAGATGTTGTTGACCCCAGTTCTTTTTTAGACTCAGATTCACTCCAGGTTAGACTCACCAATAAAGGGAGGAAAGAAAAGGTGGGAGAGGGAAGAAAAATCAATCCCATGTTCCAAAAGCTCCACACAGAGGCTGTAAATAGAAGTGAATAACCTGGAGCTTCTGAAATAGTCATTGACAGTTAATTTCTAGCACAGATATCAAGGAAAATTTTTACTGTGGTCCAGTGAGTGGGCATTACACCACCTGGGAGATGAATCATCATTTGTAGGA
>VZTN01000891.1:326216-337848 GCA_013400515.1 Erpornis zantholeuca
AAACCTTTTTGCAGCAGAGCAAATATCATCACTCTTGTATTATTTATAAGTGATACAGCATCAGGTAAACTGTTTCACACTGCTCAAAATTAATATCACGCTGAATAACCTGACTAAATGTTTCACATCAAAACCTAAGTTTTGCAGAAGTCACTATGTGATCTACACCACTTTACTCAAACTTACAATAAAACAATATTATCATTCCATGAAATGTGACTTTTGCCATTTGAAATATTTACATGTCATTACAGGATGACCATTAAATACTTTATTTGGCAAGAACAAAGTAGTTGGATATCTTCTAAATGTTGAATGAAAACTAAACAATGGTTTCTACTAATCTGAACAGTGACTGGGACAGATGAGCAAAGTTTAAAAAATCCCTCTTGACTCTCCAGTCTTACTGTTTGGCACTCACACCACCATCACCCATACAGCATCCATCATCCCACCTCCAGCTCAAAACACTTTCATTGTAGAGAAAAAAGCTGTAGTTTTATGCAACAAAGCTATACAAATCATGTGTATATTTGATAATATACTGGTATTATCAGGCAATAATTCCCTAAACTTGGACTACAACAAACAGACCAGGAAAAAGTAACACTAACCTTCATAAATTCAGCCTCATTTTGTACAATCTGTTTTCTGAGCACTAAGCTTTTCTATTTATGGAAGTGCCAAAAACAATGAAGTGCATTTACTATTTACTCTAAGTTTCAATTTTTCCTTTAATAAACCAGATCACTTCTGATTTTAGTTGGTGGATATATCCACTTTCATTCAACTGCTGACTCCTTCGAGGTCCCATCTTCCTGACCACACCAGGACCCTGAATATAATTGTATATGTCCTGAATATAATTGTATTGCTGTGCTGTATGAGATGAACCAGCAAAAATACCAACAGAGCTTCTGTATCATAAGCAGTGATACATATTCTCCTTCTCTGACAGTCATTTTCTTTTAGTAGATCCCNAAAAAATCAGCCAAAGAAATCCTGAGGTCCCTGAAAAAAAAAGTGTAGGGATAGGCTGATATTTTCCCTTCAGAGGCATGGCCATTCTTGACATTGCATTTCTTTTAATGCATTTGCAATGTTCTTCTCTCTGGAACCATCCTCCCTTAGATTTAGGATAGAAGAATTTAGAAGTAACTTGAAAGAATCCTAATAATTTAATAATCAAACTTCACTTAAAGGTCAAGAAGCCTTCACTTTATTCTTAGGCCCTTATAAAATACAAAAAAGCTCCCATGCTTTCTTCAGCTTCCTCAGAAAACAGTATTTCTAAATCAAAGCTTTTCTAGCAGCCTCACATAACTTTGGTTCCAAGCACAGGATAAGATTTTCATTTTTAAAAGAAATGGCTTACAGGCTGACTCCTGCTTTAACAAGAATTTCCAACATTATAAACACTGCGAGTGTGTGACAAATGTTCTATGATGTGCATGAGTCACTTACTGGAAGAATTTAATATATTAATTGTAAAAATCTATTAACTTAATTGAAGGAAAGCATTTTCTCCTTGTATTTGACTACCACTTCTACACTTAGTGGAGTGCATTTAAAAGACTCATCCTTAAGAACTGGGGATCCAAAATATGCCTAGGACTCTGGTAATTTCAGACCAAGAGGATATGAAAGTTGTAAGAAGTAGAAACCCTTTAAAGACACTCAGTTTGATAGGTTTCAAGTACAATTTGAGACCCAATCAGCTTCTGCAGATTGACTGCTGATAAATTACCACCTCTCTGAATACCAGACTGCTGGCTTGTGAAGTTTATTTTTAACTGATAGTTAACTTTAACTTGCAGTTATATTTTAATTTATAGTTATTTAAAATTTAATTGCCATCATGTCACTCAAAGCTTTGTACAGGCTTTCTTTTTTAAATGGTAGACATAAATCAGTAAAATAAATTAAATGCCACTGACTGCTACATAGTTATACAGCAAATTAGAGAAATCACTCAGGAGTACACAGGTAATATAGGCATAAATAATACTGAATCCAACAAGTGGGGCAAATGTGCTATCAAACCTGTCATGCAGCCATGAGAGCAGCTAGGAGCTACACCATGACAGACAGTTATCTCCTTATTTTAACTGGCACCATCTACACCAACCTCAGTTATTAATCCACATCTTAGCCACCCTAAGCTGCACTTGCTGTGGCTGTTTTCCCCTAGTTTTTCAAGCAGGGCTTTTGATAGCATGCCAGGCTTGTTCCATGTTATCTCTCTTTATGGGCTATTCCAATAAATTAAAAATCACCCTTGTACCTCTTGGACAGATGCAGCTCTTGTGCAGCCATGAAGGTTACCATACTTCAAGGCTGAGTTTTGGAAAGCACACATTACTCTCTGAGGACTTCTGGAGGACTTTTCCTGGAGCTCACTCCTGTTTGTGGCTGCCATTCCCAGCCCGAGCCTGTGTGAAACAACCTTTGCTTACAGGTATTCATTCACCCAACTCCACTGATGCCTTAAATGGCTGCCTAGAAACAGACACTAGACAGGAATAAAGGAAAAAAGGTGGTATTTATTTGAAAGGCCTTCAGGTGCACACTTTGGGGTCCAGAGGTCCTGCCTCAGTGGATCCCAAAATGGACAATGACAGCTCATGAGTGCTTCACACTTTGATATCAACATAAATTCACCAACCAATTAAGAACTCAGCCAATGATGTGATTTCCCCCAGCTTGCCCCCCCTCTCCCAAAGATGAAGGTTTACAGTTCTTGCCTGAGTGTCCTTGAAGAGCAAGTTAGAGGTTTTGTTATGTCTATCTTAGCATAGAGAACAGCACTTAACAAGCTACAGAAAACTTCAGTTACACTAGCAGTACAGGATTTGAAAAATATAAAAGTTAAAACCTAAGGCATCACCGCAATGCCTCTATTTACATGTCAAAGTAGCAACTGTATCCTGAGAACTCTCAGAGTAACCCTAAAAGTCACAGTACACCGAGATTGTGATCCTGTAAAGCAAAATCCTTTCCTCTAAGTCTCTACTGATCCAATTCACAAGCCACATGAAAATATACTGAATTCCAAGAGTAATAAATTCCCAGAGGTGCTGGTTTCTGAATAAAATGTAATGCACTCACTTTGTCCTCTTCTTGTGACCAAGGGTCTCTCTTTCGAAGCCCAGGGATATGAACCCTGATGTCCTAACGCAGTCCTAAAATGGATATTGCAGCTAATTTCTGACTATGTAAATAGCCTGTCCATTTTCAGGCTGATGGGATATTTTTTCCCCTCCTAAAAATGTTATGTAGTCCTACTGCTCACTGTTAAACAGCTTCTGAGTTTCACTACCGAGGTGCTACATGTCAGGGGTGGATGAAGTGATCCTTTTATATCAATTAGCAATTACTGTAAAGTGCTTTGGGGTGAAATGCCACAAAGGATTAGAACTTCAAGGGAAGAATAAGCAGCAGGAGCACATGAACTCATAAATGGCATAGATCCTATTTTATGTAAATTGCCCTAGTAATAAAGAATGAGCAAAAGGTCAGATAAATACAGAAAATGACATATAAGCATAGTCTCTAAATAGAATATTTTTCCAAGCTTTCTCAAGTACCAGTGCGTCTCTAGGCCAATAGCTCCCTCATCTGAGCATCTGCAATATTCAGTAAAACAATATTCTCCAGTTTTACCACCCTGTGAGCTAATTTCATTCCAGACTAACATAGTGTGAGCTCATAAAGTCCATTATAGGAGAATGAAAATCTCCCTCACATTTAGTAACAAAACAAATAAAGCTCTCTTCTCTTCCCAAGACATGCACTGTGACTCCCTCCACACAGCTCATCCCAGGAGGATCACTGTTCATGGAACAGTTTTACATATGAGTAATGAATATAGACAGAATAAAGACAAAATCAAAACTACATATGAAGGCTGGACACATCAATAAAGTTACATCATTATATATATTTGAGCAGCCTTGCAATTCAAGATATTGTAGTTTCTAAAGAAAACTCATATTGTATTTCTGCATTTTCATATCATAACAAACAACTTTGCATTAGCTTTAAGAGACAAATTACAGTACTTTGTCTCAAACATATAAAAGGAAAACAAGAAAGTTGATCCATGATAAAAATAACTAATTTGTTCCACCACCGACACATCAGATCTACAGTTCATTAAATAGCAGCAAAAAGCTGAAGTGAAAAAACTTTCACTGTTCATACCTGGAATTTAAAAGCCATGGAAATTAAGAATCATCAGACTAAAACCTGACCAAGGGAAGCAGGAAAAAAAATATACCAAGCAAAGACACAGCAAGTCACATTCTTATTTTAGTAATGCATTCAATATTCCAAATAAAAGTCATGTTTCATATACTATTAGCAATATGACTATTAAGCACCAACAGTTCATGTAGTAGCTCTTCTCGTTTGTGTTTATTCTAATAAAACTTCTCGCTTAACACTAAACAATGATATATGAAGAACAAATTACACGTTAGTCCTTAGTGATATATTTTAAAGTAGTCCCCAAGCATGCAACAAAATGTTTCATTAGTACCATGCAAAAGACTTTTACTTTTTAAAATTATTTTCTGATTCTTTCTGAGATGCAATCACTACAGTTAACAAAATACATACAAAATACCTCAAAATCTGTAAAATAAACTAATTTTCCCTCCATTTCTATGCAAAAAGTGACCCAATGCCATTTAGCCTGATTTTCAGGCAGTGCATATATACAGAATTTCTACATCATTAACTCAAAGTCCTATGTATCCAAATGTCTCGCAGTTCTGCTGGGTAAGCATTAGTTCATTCATGGTGTTAAAAATGCTACCTTTTATACATCAGATATTTAACTTGTTATTAAATGCACAGATACTGCAGCTGAAAGAAAAAAATATAACCAGCATACAAAAAGATCCTAAAACTATTACTCCTGGGGGTTCAAATTTACTCTTTTAAAATGTGTAGGTTCAAATAGATATGTAAAAAATGCAATTATCTACTCGTGTTAATATTTATATTTAAATATATATATATTTTATATATATATACTTTTTATATATGAAATTTTTATATTTTAAAATATGTTTTATATTTATATATGGTATATGGTATTTAATTCAACTTAACTATGAAATTGCAACACAGTCTTGCAATGTCCTGTATGCACATGGAAGAGGTATGAAAGAAAAGGCAGAAAGTGGAAAAAAATCATAAATGAGAAAGAGCAATCTCTTGCTAAAGCAGAAAACTGTGAGGCAGCAGATAAAAATTTCCCAATTCTTTCACAGACCGACTATATTAGCACAAAGTAGAAACTAGTCCTCCTATGAATTTTCTTAACTCTAAATCAGGTAATATTTCTCCCTGACCTCAGAGTTGCTTTATTTGTTAATATTTATAGGCATTCCTGTCTGCATATACCTGTGGAGATGGGACAGCCACCAGGTACGATGATAATGAAGCACAGAAGAAACTTTGTCTGCAGGCAATATTTCTCATTTTAAAAGGAAAATCTAGACTGGAAATGTCAAACACAAATTTTTTTGTTTGTTTGTTTTTTGCTGAGTGGTTAACACTGACTTGAGCTGAAACTTGTTGAATGCCAAAGCAACGCTACCAAAAGCATTACTGCTCCATGGGATATCAGAAAGCATTTGTGCTAAACTGGAGGTTGGATGTGACACACCATTCCCTGTCACCAGCATTGCTGCCCTGCTCTGTGCTCTACACCACCACCCAGCTTTTGTCTCCTGCAAATCTACCCAAAGCAGCAGGAAATGTGCTTTCCTGGCACACAAGCCCAGGTTAGCCCTTCTGACAGATGTCCTGTGCAAAGGTTCAACCATTCTGTCCTTCTTCTCCATTGATTCTTAAAGTTTGGAATGTTCACACATTTTATGCCATCTCCAATAACATGAGCAAGCCAAACCTCAGAATGAGTCATTTCTTAAGAAGCAAGATGCACCATTTGAAAGCAAATTGCATATTAAAAAACGTTTGTAATGTCTCCAGACCCTATTCTTTGCTCAGGTACAACTGAATTAAAATAAAGTAAATCAAGATATTTTTCAACACAAAGCTCACACAGAAGGGTTTTAATAGATCATCAGCATCAGATAATTTTTTCCTCAACTTCCTCTATGGACTATGTTATCTTATTGTAAGTATCTAAAAGTGTTAATCTTAGTTTGTATGTGAACCAGTACTTTATGTTACTAAGTTGTGAAGCCTTTGAATACACTTCTGAGTTTGGAAAAGCTTATGCAGGTAAAATTGCTTTTGCTCACCTTTTTAATTTCTGCTTTTTATAAAAAGTGAAACTGCAGTAACACAAGAAAGCTAATGCTGTCCAAAATATTAGGGCATTTTATTTAAAAAATGATGATTTATGATGTGGATTCTGTTAATTTCTGCAATTCTTAATAACCGATCAAACCGTTCAGATGCTTACTTTCCTTTAAATCTTTGGGAGCTCATTAGCTGCAGCTAATACCAACAGAACACCAGAAAATATCCCAGCTTCTGATTCCTTCCCTAACTGGCTGATTAAGGGTAATATAAACAGTAAAAGAAGCAAAAAGTTACACACAAAACAAACTAGAAAATTAAAGAAAATTCAAAATACCACTGTGCAGAAAAACAACATAAAAACAAAGCAGTAATTTTATTTACAGGAATTTTTCTCCATTATCTCAAGAGCAAAGAGACTCTCAAGTTTTCACATCACAGTTACATAATCAACCTTCAGAATACCAAAAACCTGTACCACATCACATAGTTGCTATGGCAATTCTTCATTTACAAGGAACAAAATAAGTGAACAATCAACACAGCCTCTGCATTAAGCAAACAGCACACCTGTAGGCTTGGTAATTGGGGCTAGCATAGCACATCAGGCCACCAAAACCAGAGCTTGGCATTTCTCAAGTTTTCAGGTGCTCTTACCTCTGCTCCCAGACTCTGTTTAAGGCTTGTAAATCATTCCCAATAACCTACTCTAGGTGTGATCCCACTACATGCAGCATTTTGCAGATTTAACTCAAGCAACGCGCTGTGATTTGTCTTTCCAGGTTAAAGCCTTGTCCTGTTGTGTCACTGCACTCCACCTTCTGTTCTATCAAAGGCAGGCTAAAGCTTATCTCCTCAGATTGCCAGCTTGCCTTTGTTACTGCTGGTACCCCCTGCCCCAAAGCCCTGCCATGCTGAAGCACAGTGCCCAGCTTCTGCCTTTATACCAAACAGCAGTGCCCTGCACTGCAGCTCCTTAGAAACATCCCCGTTCATGGGCAGGGACACCAATTTCATAGCATTTCTCAGAGTGTTATGGCTGGGTGTAGATTTTTGAGGCAGCAACTGTAGGCAACAGAGTCTTGGCACAGCAGTTTCACACCGAGTGCAGGCAGCAGCTGCACCAGCACCCCTGCTATGTCATCTGACCAAGAACTGCAGCAGCACTGACAAGGCTCGAGTGCAAACGTAGCCAAAGTGCAACAGCCCAACTGTTTCTCATCAACAAAGAAGTTGGAATTGAAAAAAAAAAAAGAAAAATAATGGGGAAGGGTCTAGGGCTGGGAAAAGCAGTGGAATAAGAAATGGAGCAGAGGAAAAGACAGAGCCGGCATCTTCATTTTCATACACTCAGGGTGTTGTGGTGGTTTCACTTCAAAGAATCAAACCTCAGAGAATCACTTGCTCACTCCCTCCTTGGTGGAATGGGGAGACAATTAAAAGAGTAAATGAGAAAACTCATGGGTTGAAATAAACGCAGTTTTATAGGTAAAGCACAAGCCACGCCCACAATGAAATTAAAACAAAGAACCCATTCACCATTTCCCAGGGACAGGCAAGTGTTTAACCATTCCCAGAAAAACAGGGCTCCATCACACATAAGACTTGGGAAGACAAATGCCATCACTCTGAATTTCTCCACATACGCACTTCCTTCTTCTTTCCCCCATACTGAGCATGAGGCCATAAGGTCTGGAATATCCCTGGGTTGTTTGGGGTCAGCTGTCTTGGTCCTGCCCCCTCCTAGTTCCTTGTGCTCCCCCATCCCTCACTGGTCTGGGGGGGGAAGAGGCAGAAAAGGCCTTCACTCTGTGTAAACTCTGTGCAGCAATACAAAAAATCCCCAGTATTATCAGAACTACTTCCAACACGAATCCAAAATACAGCCCCAAACCAACCACTATGAAAAAAATTAACTCTATTCCAGCCAAGACCAGCACAGGTGTATAGACCATCCAGACTAGACACACATCAAAAGCCTACATGACAGGAAAAGTTAAATCCAAAATAGAAAAATGTGGTGATATTTTTATAATTTCAGATGAGTCTAATGATTTTGTTTAAAACTTAACAGTTTTCAAATATTCAAGACTGGCAGTACTGCCCCACTCACACTTAGAACCCCTTCCTCACGATTGCTGAAGTGATACATATCTCAGCAGAAAGACCACATCCCAAACATCAGACTGAGCACCTTGCATGGGCCACTTCACTTTGAACCCACACACATCTTCATAAAGCAGTCCTGGGAAGGAGGATGGATCCTCTGCTGCAACTTGGCTTCAGCTTTACTTCTGTCACAGACTTCTCATAAAGCCACCTAAAAGTATCCACCGCACTTCTTCCTGCATCATCTCTTCAGCTATTACCACCCCAGTTTGGTTAATGACAGCACTGGCACTAAATTCAACACGGGCACAAAAGCCTGCATGAAGTAAGGATGCACATCTCATCCAGTGAGTTCTTTCTGACAAGATACCACTTAAATACTACATATTGCACCCAGTAGAATCTAGATGCTATTGGAATAGCTGTTCTGAGCATTAGTTTCTGAAACTAACTACTGCACATACACACCAATTATGAAGAGGCAAAGTCCCCAGTAAAGCTGCCTGAAACTCTTCCAGGATTCAAATTTGGAGCCAGGGAAAACAGCAGGAGGTAGTAACTCCCCAGCCACTTTCACTGAGAGACTCTTCACAGTGTATTAAGTAGATACTCAAAACAATCTGTGCATGGTTAGTTCTCTGATCATGGCTTCATGGCTGCAAGGGTCACACAGGTCCCTAGACTTCTCTTGAACTCTGTTCTTCATCTGTCCCAACTGGGAAATTTAGCTGGATTATGCCTTAGGACATCACAGAAGGTGACTCCAGAATATGGGAATGCTACTCTGCTTTCATAAGTTCAATACCAGCATGAAAAACAGCACAGCTAAGAAGAAACATCTCTTTGCAAACACCACCTTCTTCAGTTATTCTCAGTTCACAGGTCAGCAACTGAAGAAGATTTCAAAAGTTATTGGGAAACTTGTTGATGTGATACATTGATTAATAGTAGATTTTTCCTCCTTGAACACGACTCAGTATCTGTAATTGTATCTAAAATACCAGAAATTTCAGACAAGCCAATCCTTAGTTATGCAGGCAGCAAAACTGCCTGTACTTCAACCATTTTAACAATGCCTGGGGAAGAATCACCCTTGTCTATCTTCAAAGTAGTTCAGAAGCATGAGGAGAGCAGAGAAAGATTAGAAAGGTGTTTCTATCTCCCACAGATCATTCTTGGAATGGCTTTTAATTACAACATTTATAAATTATTCAACTGCATCTTAAACTACATGTTTACATATAGAAATACATAAAACCCCATAAATGCAGACATGACGGTCCTATAGATGTATATTTTATAAACAGAGGTTTGGCTTCAAAAGCTATTTATCCCTCTAAATATTTTCCCTCAGGATCCCCCTTTGTCAGCTATTCCACTTACACTTTATTCTTTTCCTGCACTCTGGACTGGTAAAGTTAGAAGGCAGGATAGTAGGAGAAACATTAAAGATTCATTAGGAACATTCTATGCATTTTAAAAATCCATCCTTTAAAAAAAAAAAAAAAAAGAAAAAGGGAAAGAAAAACCACCCCAAAGCACCTCAGCGTAGCTGATGCATGGGAAAAGGCAGCGCCCGAGCTGTCTGCTCTGCGCTGTGGGCACCTGGAAGCACGGGAAGGTAGAGGCAGCGCCGTGCGGGGCCGTGCGGGGCCGTGCTCCCTCCCCAGCAGGGCTCGGCAGCACGGCCAGCCCGGCGCTCCAACGCCACCGCTCCGCCCCAAGCATCCGCAGGGATTTCTTTCAAAGGCACTCCAACTGCATCTGTGCGGCACCGAGCGCAGCCCCGGCCAGCATGACCTGGTTTCCTTTTCGGTTTGCTCCATCGCTGTGTGGTATTCAGACAATGGCTGTCAGACAATTCGGGTTCTCTTTCAACCTGCCAAGACATTTTCCTCTCCACTCAGGATCTGGGGGAGGTCCGCTACCTGCTGCATAGATTTCTCATGTTTGCAGCTAATGTTTTCTATCACGCTATTGAAAGTTATTATTATTTTAAAGCAGCAGTTGAATTTTTTAAAATCATTATATTTATCATTATATAAAATCATATAATCAAGAATATTTGGAAACAGCAATTCTTAATTTTTAAAGATTAAGACAAGAACAACCCAAACTTGTATATTTCTGCTTGGTTTTTGCCTTAGTTGGGGTTTTTTTGGGGGGGTGTTTTTGGGTGTTTGTTTAGGTTTTTTAATTTAAATTCTTGGATATCTATATCTATATATTTATATAAATATTTTGACCACCTTAGAGAGAAACAGGGCAAAGGTAAACAAAGAGAATATGTAGTCGGATTTATAACTAAGTATACCAGAACATTAAATTTTCCTTTGTCCTTTTGCTGGTAGTCACAGTGAAAAAAAAGTATTTTTTTCTAATTTATACTGCAAATATTAAAAATAATCCGAAACACTATCTGAGAAAAATAATATTAAATTCAGAGAAGACAAGGTAACAACTCAGAAATCTTGGAAATGAGAGACTAGACCGACTCAGTAACACGAGGAGTGGAAGAATCTCTCCAAAAATGGGAAAATTGATGGGAAACCTGGAGTGGAAAGATGCAAGCAGTAACATTCTCTTCAAATTACCTATAATATACGTAGGGGGGAACTGAAATCTCCCACAGCAATTCTCATGTAGCTTGCAAAAATATGTGGAGGACCTTGTTCATTACCTGCCATGGGTGTTGAAATGTTGCTACATTTTACACAGATATATTTTGATGATGCATAAAGCAATACTATCACATACTACATATTAATTGCTCCCAGGAGACAGCCCTCTCCTCATTTATAAACTGAATTACCCATTCTTCCTCAGTGCTATCAAAATGATACCTGTTCCAAAATCTTCTATTTAACAAATCGATCACCCCAAAACCCGAGGCTATCAAGGATAGTGGCCATGTGTCTGTTATCACAATTCACAGTTGAAAGTTTTCTTTAGAATTTAGATTAGAATCACAGAATAATTTAGTTTGAAAGTGGGCTCAGAAAGATACTTGTTCCAGTCCTCTGTCTTGTCCAGTCTAGTTTTGAGTCCTTCTTGGGACAGAAACCTTACATATTGTCCCTCCTTACATTCTAGTGAAAAGTCTTCTATCTTTTCATGCATTTTATTCTGAGAAGGGATTTCCTAAAATTCTATAGGATCCTTCAGAATTTAATAAACCCCTATACAGTAAGAATAAAAGATAATTTTACACCATTTCACTAGTTTTAACTAAAAATGCCAGAGG
>VZTN01000891.1:337864-350519 GCA_013400515.1 Erpornis zantholeuca
AGTTTAACTAAAAATGCCAGAGGTCTTTAAATATATATATATATATATATGTATACCTATACACATATTTACAGAGGGGAAACATTAACTTGTGTATAGAATACATGTATCAGTACCTATTAGAGCTATTATGCCACCCTGTTTTCAAATTATTAAAATTAATCATACTAAATGATGTCTCAAGTAGCATAATGATACCTTGTAAAAAACATCATTGTTTGATCCAAGATGCAAGTGAAAGGGAACAATAAACACCTAAAATTTACTCTTCACTTCATTTTCTCAAATTTATTTTGTTTCATTACAGTGGAGAAGTTATTAAGGTTGAATCACAAATGTTTAGAATTCTATATATTAAAAATTCAATCATAAAGCTCCACCAAGTGGAAATCCTTAAAACTACACGAAGCAAATTCATGAACAAAAATTCATGCTATAATTACAACAAATACTCAAAAATCCAAGTATATTCAATTAATAACAAAGAGGCTATCCACACCTATAACTCATCATTTTTACCAGTGTACAATAATTACATTATTGATTGGGATTGGAGGAAAGAATAACTTAAACATCCTTAAGATATTTAGTTGTCCCTCTGGTTAGATCTGCTTCTTTGAAAACACCCATTTTGCTGTGTCCAGTGCAGACTGAAATTATCTCAACCCTGATTTGGTTTTTTAAAAAAGTCACCCTTCTGACTTGCTGAAATTGCTTTGGGAAACCTTAATTTACCTTTCTTAATAAGCATGTTTTGGTTATTTACACAAATTAATAGGCACTGCCATTTTAGGTAGCATGATTCTTGAACCAATGTAGTTTGTTAAATGGTTTGCTCTTTCTCACTATTGAAATATTCATCATCTATGTAATTTTAACAACCTGATAAAAACTGTTAAAAGCATAGTTGTGCTACCCAGCAGGTAGTGCCATTTTTAATGAAACCATAACTGTCATAAATAAATAATCAGCTCATGAAGTATTCAAAATGTACCTCAACTTCCATAAGAAAATTTGTTTTGGTACTGGACTGCAAAACATGCCATGACTATTCTCACCCAGTAAAAGAATTAACAGAGAGGTATAAAGTTTGCTCTCAGAACATTTGAATTTGACTGTAAAGCACAGAATAAATGATTTTTTTACATACAGAATTCAGAGGGATCCAAACCCACTTCGTATATTTGGTAACACAATGCCTCTCACACAGCACAGCAGAAATGTGAACTGGTAGCTCGCTTTTGCAGCAACTTCCTTTCTTCTGAATGCACCATCCAAACATATCTGTGAGGACATTTAACACATGCCAGGAGTCTCTTCTCCCAATGCAATGTGGGTCACTGCCTGCATTCAGAGACCACTACACAAAGTTATCAGCACAGTAACTCATTTTATATGAGTTTTTATTTTTATACAGCAGCGAATCCAAGACCTACAGCCACTTTGTGAAGGGCAAACACCATCAGCCCAGAGTGGGTCTGTATTAACATTTAGCTCAGATCACGTGAGGCCTTTTGAGGGGAATTGCAGCCACCAAACTTACTAACATAGATATAGCTCTGGTTGTCTCTATCCTTCAGCTCTGCTTTGAATTTGCATTTCCTTGCTCTTGTTTTGTTTTCCAACCCTGAGGTTCCCACAGTCATAGATGTAGTGGAAAGAAATAAATACTACTCCCTGACTATGAAGGGGAAATGCTTTCTACAATACCACTCACCACTACCATTCAACATCGTGAACCTTAAAATGGTGAGTAGTAGGTTGCTCCAATTAACTACAGGATGGTCAGATAAACATCAGTGCAAAGCCAAATCATGACAAGACAGTCTGTGCACAGAGGACTAAAGGATAACAGGGTAATTAACAACAACCAAAACAGTTATGTGGAATGCAGAGCTTGACAAACTTTTTGAAACACATGCTAAAACCCAATTGCTAAGGCAACAGGGCTGACACCAGTCATGGTCTGTAACAAATGTGACTGCATGGCATTTTCTTTAAAGCATGGCATTTCTATAGTGACTTTTATCACAATACAAAAATTAATGAGGTTCACCACAAAGGCTGAAAACCAATGAAGAGAGATCACCAAAAAAAAAAAAAAAAAAGTTAATGTGGAATTATTTATGAGGGATATTTTTAGTAGTCTCAGAGACTTTGGGCCAGTGCTGCTATTTTTATCAATGACTGGAAAAAAAATGGAGAGATATAATATCACTGGTAGCCAACTCTCTGTTACAGTCATTGACTTGGGCCATATCAGTTACACAAGGCAGCTAATCCACTTGAATGCTAATATTGACAAATACAAGTTAATGCCTGAGAACAAAAGATGCAGATCGCTTTCAAGATGGCAACCACACCCACAGCCTAAAAAAACCGACTAATAATTATATTATTTGAAGGTAATGATTAGTAAAAACCCAAAAATAAATTCATAGAGCAAAACCTGTTTAATACCAACAGCAAAAATCCTGAGATGAAGTGATGAGAGTGAATCAATGCAAAGCACTGAAATGACACCTTTTACAGTGCTGCTTTAACAGATATTTAACTAATAAAAGCCCAGAAAGAGCTTCCAACAAGTTATCCACTGTGGGAAAGATGAATTCTGCCCATAAGCCTGGAAAAGCTCTAATCAATGTGCTGTTTCAGCTGGCAATGAGGAAGAGAATTCATCAGAGATCAACAGATATTTGCACAAGTTAAACCTAATAACCTATTAGATCCTTAATCCAAAAACAAAACACCTAATCAGGATGCAATCTCCAAAAGCCAAAGCTAGGAAAACTCTGACCAAAAGGGAAAAGAACCAGCAGCAGTGATTAGTTATTGGCACCATATACTCAAGATTCTGCTGCACCAGAAATATTTCTTTCAGAAATATAATTTTTTTCCAAATAGAGCTGCTATAGCTCAAGCAAGCTCCATAATGATTTATTAATCAAAATCACCTGTTCCAAGTAACACAGGGCAAGCCACTTGAACAGAAGGGTCCCACTGGTGTTTAAAAATCCAAACATCTATGACAGCACCCTAGTCAAGAACTGAATTTCTCACTCTTTAAACATACCTTTGTGCTATAAGCATTAGCAATGCAGCAGCACCTCTGATACATTTTTCTAGGCTGATAATTGAAATTTCAGTTAAAATATGGTTTATTTATGCTCATTGATGCACTCAAAATAATTTGCAAAGAGCAAATGCATCAGGCTGAGTGAACAGAATAATGGCTCTGCATCTGTAGTATTTTTGTACAGGTTCCTGTTATTCTTTTCACTCATTTGAATCAATCTGAATCATTTCTGCTTACCTGAAAGGAATTTTTTTTCAAGCATTATACCCTGTTCTGTGGGAACATCTTCTCTGTGTTTTGTTTCATGGGAATAGAGTGTTGTGATCACAAATTAGCACTACAATCAAGCAATAGCCTTCAAAGAAACTGCAGTTGTTACATTCAAAACAAAAATTCTTTGTGGGGTGCAAGGTTTTAAAACAAGCCTTTGTGACTGCCCTGGCCCTTGTTTTTAGCCTAATAAAAGTAGTTTCTGACCATTAACAGTTCATGCAGTTGACTTATGCCACTGGATGAAAAAATAAATTCCTACAGGGAACCTTACTTGTCAAGCAAATGTCACCAGCGCTCCTCGAGCTGTGCCAAGAGGAAACATTCGTGAAGGCCAAGCTGTTTGGAAGGCAGCATCACTTCTGTGGAATTCCTGAACTGCATTAATGTGCATAAGCTTGTGTAATAAAGAAATTGCTATTCTTTCTAGCACTTAAACCACCTAAAGGCAGAATTCCCAATTTATCCCTTCCTCAGCTGTACTTCAGTTTTGAATTGTTTATCCTACCAGCAAATCAAGGTGACCTGTATTTCCTGTCCATGACTACCAGGTATCAGACTACCATTATTTTCTCTTTAACTGCATTAAATGAAGCAAAACACAAGTTAAATACTCTTTTTTTTCCATATAATCATTTAGAGTAATTGCAACAGAAAGTTGTGCAATTGTCTCATTCTCTGCATTATATCCTATTTCCTTTACCCTCTCAAGCTATTACCTACATTATGGTTATCCAGCTGTTTTAGGAACATCAGGAGCATTTCAGGTAAGTGAGGTTGTGGGTAGAGCTCCAATTTGACAGCAGCTGGTTTGTAGTTTCATGTAAATTCATAGGTGATTTTTCCAATCAGACAGAATGAAGGGCAATGCCCAGTTTATTATTACTGTGCTCATACTGCAAAAGGCATTGTCAATAACCTTGCCAACCCCCTGTGGTTTTTTCATTGGCAGTTAGTAAACAGCTAAGCATGACCAAGCCTCGAGCACTGAGACATGCTGAGCACTTTCCAGACATTTTGGAATTAAAAATAATGTAATTTTTAAAAAATCCGCAAACTCTGTAAAAATTTTATACAAATGAAGAATTGGAGAGAAAAAGAGAATAAAAATTAGTCTACAGCAAGAAAGATGGTACCTCACAAACTACTCACCTTTTTTCAGTCAATTCAACTTCTCCAGAATGGAACTTCAGCAGAATTTTTTTTTCCTGCCCTATGACATAGAACTTGGATATTTTAGGACAGAACTCTTTACAATCAAGAAATGTAGAACATCTAAAAATCCTCCTTCAAATCCAGCCCCAGTTTCCTAAGAAGGCCTGTTTGGCAGAGCTATTGTAAACGAAGCCATTGAACCCATGAAAGAGAAGTGACTTTAGGAGTGCTCCAGTTGCACCTACTGAACTGTGTGTAGACTTTGTAGTTGACTCCAGGATTCCTGGCTGTGTGCTGCCCTCCTCCCAGCCAGCTAATCCCTGTCCCCTGACCTGTCCCTCGCCCTGTTATTCAGTGGGGTCTGTGCACAGTGACCCCCCTGCCCTGGCAATCCTCTCTGAGTGTTTACAAGAGGGCAAAGCCCCTTCGATTCTCTTCTGCAGGCCTTGAGGAGAAGACAGGGATAGGCAACAGCTTCTTAATGTATTTCATTACATTCTTCATTAGACAAGGAAGTAATTATACGGTTTTAAAATCAAATAATGTTTTTCATATATCTTTCACTTCCTCTCCCACTATCTCCCATACAGGCTCTCAAGTTTATTATTATAAATCTGTCACTAAACAAAAAACCCGAGAGTAAGTGAAGGCAAGATTCCTGAGCTCACCCCACACAATAAGGCAAATATCTGAAGAAAAACTGAATAGAAGTTTGCTTTTGTCAGGTTAATGCAACATGGTAAATAAATTCCTTTATGCCAGCTACCAGCAAGGGTTATGATTTTAGCTTACAGACACAAATCTCAGAAGACAAAAAAAAGCAACAAGAGCAAATTGAAATATTCTTCAGGTGAATGACCTAGTAAATAACTTTAAGCATGAGACTGTCCCTTTGAGTCTAGATTTTTGAAAGCTTTGTTTATTCCACTTTGGATGTTCTGCCTTGACCAAGTTATTCCTGATTTAATCTGATGAAAACATAAACTGAACCCAGGAAGTGAAACAGGCTAGCAATTGTCCCTGTATTCCACTCAGTGAATTTTACAGATATTGCAGTTCAGAAACATTTCATACAAGAAAACCCAAACAAACCCTTGCTGTTTGTCCATGCACCAGAGTGTTTAAGGAGCTGTGTACTCTGTACATGCAAGGTGTGAATGCCATGTTGCATACAGCTCTCCACCATACAAGTAACCTACAAATAATGCTGCAGACATTTGGCTAAATGCGTAACAAATTCTTCAGGTTTTCTTTATTTGTAAAGTCCAAGTCAGCTCATATAACACACTTTTTCTTCATCAAAAAAAAACCCCTGCATCATTGGAACACTTTTTTGTGAGCAGGCTAATGGGTACTGTACTTCAGGAGTAATCTTGGAACACAAGAACCTGCTATATCTCTAGACAAGCCATAATACAATCCTTGTGTGCTTTATATTTAAGTTTAGCAAAATATTAAAAGTATTTGGTTTCCCAGCAACTTTTTGAGGTATATTACCTGAATGAAGTGGCTCTTCTGATTTTTCAGACATACTGTATCAAAGAAAAATATACATTTTAAGCCTTTCCATCTCTTGTGGTTTAACCCCAGCCAGCAGCCAAGCTCCAGGCAGCCACTTGCTCACTTCCCCACCCAAGGGATCCGGGGAGAAGATGGGAAGAATGAAAGGAAGAAAACTCATGAGCTGAGATAATGCTGAGTTTAATATGGAAAGCAAAAGCCCTGCACACAAGCAAAGCAAAAGGCATTAATTCCCTGCTTCCCAAGGGCAGGCAGGAGTTCAGCCTTCTCCAGGAGAGCAGGGCCCCATCACAGGTCATGGTGACTTGGGAAGAAAAACACCATCACCCCAAATGTCCCCCTTTTCCTCCCTCTCCCCCCACTTCATACACTGAGTGTGATGTCCCATGGTCTGGATGTCCCTTTGGTCAGTTGGGGTCACCTGTCCTGGCTGTGTCTCCTCCCACCCTCCCAGGCACCCCCAGTCTCCTCACCAGCGTGGCTTTACAAAAAGCAGAGAAGGCCTTGGCTCTGTGTGAGCCCTGCTCAGCAATAACAAAAACATCTCTGTATCATCAGCCCTGAGCTCAGCACAACTCCAAACACAGCCCCACACCAGCCACTGCTAAGAAAATTTACTCTACCCCAGCTGGAACCCCCTCCCCAAAATTCCCCTAATCAGTTCATACTTTTGAACATCTGATGGAAACACTTGAGTGCTACTTGCAGAACATACTACATCCATAGAAATTATGGGAAATGATTATAGGTTCAAGGAATTCCAGTCACAAAAATACTGCTGTTTGTATTGCTGGCTTTTAAAGCAAAATGTCTGCCATTTCACATTCAAAAGTCATCATGGTTATAAAAAAACCAAACAAACCAAAGAACATTAAACAATGAAAAGTTGATCAATCTCTTTCTGAAGAAAAAGAAACAGTATAAACACCATAAAGGATTGAATATATCTTTAGTAAAATCTGCTTTTGTCTGAGGACTTTAAAGGTCCAATCCAAATTCTCAAAGTCTGGAATTCTTTGATTTACACATAAATTGGATCAGGCTCACAACTGTTTCTTTTATAAAACTCGTATGATCAAAACAATTGGCTGCAATAGCAACCTAAAGTTACACTTACCTCTTGTACCAGGTTATCCCACTAGAGAGCTTCATTTCACTTTTCATTTTTTATAAATGTCACTCAACACCCAACACATTCAGATTCCAAACTGACCTTTATCTTTACACTAATAGCTTTTCTTATCAGTGGGCAAAATCACTACATCTTCCACACAGCTGATCTGTCACTGGAATAATCCTCTGTTTGGAATAATCTTTTACCCTAACATTTGGTGCTGACTATTAATAAATTAAGAACTAACAGCCAAATAATTACCCTTTCACCTAGGAAAACACTGGTGGCCACTACAGAATGCTCCCTCATTGACACAGTGTTGTGCCCTGTGTAATTGATGCAAATGCATGAGGGGATACTGGTATGTTCCCTGCACTGGCTGTCACTTCCACACACTCACTATTTGTCTGCACAGGATGGCAGAGGCAATAGCCTACTGCCAGGACGTTTTTATTTGTTTATTGGAAACAAATCTACTTCTAATTTCAAACTATTTCTTTATTTGAAAAGACAGGAAAGATAAACCTTTTTATATTTTTTTTCCCAAAAGTCTACACATATGGGTGCTGCATAAAATTATCTTACATTTCATTTCAGGATAAATTTGAACCACTCCACAAAAGCCAAAAAATATTTATTTCCAGCTTGTGTACTAATGTGTATGGCTGAAAATTGGCAAATCTTCCTTGTCTGTTAGTAGCAAATGCATCGTAAATTATGGTGCATAGAAAAATTCAGCATTTCACCTTGCATAAGCATATAATTCATAGAATACTGCAGATGAAGGAGATCTCTTTTCTCCACTACCAATAAATTAACCTTCAACTTTGTTTTATACATCTGCCAGCACAGTGGTGAACTGAGGTGTTGCAGGCGCCATTGTGATGGACTAAGGAAATGCTAAGGTCTGGTGCTTTACCTCATCAATCTGGAACCCGAATGGAGATTTCCCTGAAGGTTGCCTCCAAACACATTCCTGAGGAGCACTGACTGGTGACCAGAGCGTCTGGCTGGAAAAAACAAGTTCTGCAGCATAGAAACAGTGTTAACAGCTCTTCACAGCGACATGTTACCTCTTTAAGGATATCTTTTCACCAGTACTGAGTAAGGGGCTGACCTCTCCTTGAAGCAGATAAAATAGCCTGAAAGCAACACTTGGGTTTTCTTCTCTGTTTTAATTAACAATGTGGTATTTCACATGGTACATTTTCACATCTCCCTCCCCCTCATTGTTTGGATTCTTATCACAGTTACAGACTAGACACAGGGTAATGCAACCACTGACTCTGCTTGCCCACTTTCTTAACATATGCCATAGAAAGTGCCATGAAAGGATATTCCTTCCACAGCATTTAAAGCACCATATGGAGCTAGCTAGCAGATATGGATTTTATTCTCAGCCTGTTCAGTGACCCTAGGGAATACCTTCCTGCTTCATTTTCTTTTTCCACAGCTTAGAAATGACAACATTTGCCTTTTTTTTTCTGTAAAACTAAGATTTCTAGTAAGAAAAGAGAACAAAAGAAAGATGTTAAAGAGGACAGTATTAATGACACTATAAGGAATTCTTTTACCAACAAAAAGATTTAGCTGACTTCTATCTACAACAGAGGCTAATAATAACAAACATTATTTACAAAGGATAAATTAAACTATATAAACTGTCACTGAATTATCTAATTGGCATTTTCTCTCTCCCAAATGCACTCCAGATTAAGTATGTATTCACAACGTCTCTTAAGTCTTTAAACTATTTATATCTCTTTTAAACACTGAAATAATGTATTTACATCAGGATTAATCATCACTATAATTTAATTAGCATTTGACAAGAATTGATTTGGCAGAACTTTTTCCCTTAAAAATAGGAAATGGCCATAAACCAGGGGAATGGCCATAAACTTAATGCACTGTTTTTTCTCTCCATCTGCTTCTGGTAAGATGCATTCTTCAACTGCTAATTCAGTCAAGATCTCAGCTTCATTTATCCAGTTAATTAGAGTCAGATGCTGACAACATCAAGATGATAAATCAAATCTGGGTATGCCAGCAAAAAGAAAGCTGCTGCTAACACCAATGAAGATATTTTGATTTCTTACAGACCTACATACGAAAAGAGGATAAACCAGTAGCACACTAGGAGCAGAATTACAATCATATCCCATAAAAGAAGTTGTCTAAAATTTAGGTACTAAAGCACTAATCTTGTAAAAACTTGGACTCAACAGCCTCACACTAGAACCTCACACTACTGCCAAGCTGCAGAAGAAACTGCAGTGGTGTGGCCCACTTTTAGGACACTGGCTCCAGCTACGGTGCTTGCTATAAGAAGTTGTTTGCCGTCTCCTTCAGGTGTGTTTCAAAAAAGAGTAGTGTTGATCCTGTATTTTGTGGATTGCCTGGCCACCCAACCACTCACCAGGAGCTCCCAGAGCATGCCAGTCAGATCCTTCCTCTGGGATCCAGTCACCCTGAAATGCCCCAGACTAGTGAAAAGAGGGCAGCTTGTGGAACACAGAAATATGCAATTCTAACATCTGCAGAATTTAAAACATCAGAAGGTGCATACAGACTGGACTACAACTGGACTAAAGCAGCACATGTCCTGGGGCTTACAATTTTGTTCTTGAGAAGCCACAGGCATTTACACCTTTTCAGAGAGCAAAAAAGTGATGTAAATGATCCCATCTAATATTCTTTTTGTGCTTTTTTCTGTCTGCTCTAAGGGATGACTTCTGTGTCACTGACTAAGAAAGCCAATCATAATTAATGCTGACTTAGAAATTACAGAGGGAGAATATGCCACTATTCCTTCTACATTCTATGTTCATGCTTAGATAGACCGAGAACTCTGGACAGATTGAGAATATGCCACAATACTAAGAAAATTTCAAAATTGAAAGACAAAATGTTGCAGTGTATGATTTTTCTCCCTACAAAACATAAACCAAACAAACCAACCCTTAGCTCTAAAGCAGTGAACAAATAATCTCAGAGCATAAAGAGTAAGAGGGCCCTTGGGGCTTCTATTGAAACTATGTAACAATGTTGAGTATCAGTTCTACAATGATCTATATGCACAAAGCATACACATTGTTAAAGGATATATAGACTCCCGGGTCACTAAGTTCAGCCCCAAACTACCAAAGTGTTTTCCCATGCCTTTGGTAATATTCCATAAGTAAGCCTGTATTTCTTTTCTTACTGCTTTAGAAATAGCTCTACTCAAATTAACTGACTAACAACAACCCATAGGCAATCAAAAGCTCTTTTTCAAAGTTCTTTTTCAGGTAGCAAAGGATCCATTTCAATCCCTAAACTTGGCAAAAACTCCTCTGCCCATGAAAATCTACACTGAATGAGCAACATTCCTCAACTCCCATTCCCAATGTATCCTTTCTCAAGGTCTCGCAATGTTGCTACATTTCAAGTCACAGAGTATGGCCTCGACATTATTATCTGACCAGAGTGCCAGTGATTTTCATTTTGCATACTAACAGTCCTCCATCAGAAGCACAGGAGCTGCATTCTGGTTCCCAGAATTAACATTTTTGTTTTTTGAGCATCCAATTTTTAAAGCAGAAGTACTACTGACCCAACTGCAGAGCAATTCCAAGTGCTATTATTCACAGGGTCAGGAACTTCACAGCAAAAGGTTGAAGGATCCTTTAAACTACATGTGGGTAACTTAAAAAGATAATATAGGATACCTAAAGAAAAATAATAAGTTTATCCAATGTCTGGAAACAGCTGAAGAGGCAAAGAGCAGACTTACACAGGAAATTGCAGTTTCTTTTCTAAATGCCCCAATTCCACACTGATACCATGTGGCACTCCTCTCCCATCTTTCTCTGGATTCCTGTTAACAGTGATTCACTGCCTTTACTTAAAGCAACTTTAACAATCTCAGACAGAAACATCTCAGCAATAACAATGAAAAACTCACCACTTGTTCTGGCAGGTACCACAGACATCTGTTGTTCAGGTGCAGGGCTTGAACAGCTCAAGCAAGAAAATCACAACAACTGAGGTGAGGAACATGAGAGCAGGACAGGCAGGCATTGTTATCCAGGGATGTGGCCACAATGGATCCAGGCAGTAAGAAAACCAAAGACCAATCTACCTGAAGGAAAAAGAACTTTTGTTATTGGTAATCCTATGCCTCCACAAAAAGTACTGAGCTTTGGAAATAGTGGAAATAAACCTATCTTTGGGAACCACTCTTCCTCTCCTGGAAAATTTGTATCTGAAAAGGGCAGAAGGAAGGTAGCCTCCCATACTGTGAGCTAATGGGGTGCTCTGAACTCTCAGGTGAGACACAGCTTATGGACAGGTCACACATAAATAATTGCAGTTCTATCCTGAGGCCCATCATCATGCCAGTTTTCAAGGCAGTATGCCACAAAGTAATAATATAAACTGGTACTATAAACAGACAGCCCAGACTGGTCCTTGGCACATTGCTCAATTTCACTCCCTTGGTTATGCACAGATCTTAACACATATTAAGATTGCACAGAACTAACATGGAACCCTCGTTTTCAAAACCTTAGTGTTTCCAAGTTTTAATAGGAAATGAACACCTCAAACTAGCTTTTTCTTTCTATTTCAGCAAATACCTTAAATTATTTCTCCTCGGCATGTCCTCAGCATTAATTCACCAATGGCTGAATATTTTCACCAATAGCCTCAAGTTTGTTGGAGTTTTTGGTGATTTTTGTTACAGTATGTGTGATCTACAAGTATCATCTCTAAGGATTTGAGCTGCACAGTATCTTACTAAACAGAGTGAATTTCTCAGAGGCAGGCTCTCACTTTAATAAGATACAGCAAAACTGTCCCACAATTAAAGTAAATAAATGTGAAGCAAACTTGACCTGACTACACGAGTTACACCCACCAGGATGAGGGAAAAAGGATAACCCAATGAAAAACTCTTCTTGCTGCAGCTGTTTCTCTTGTCTTGGGTATTGCTATTAAAGTGAATTATCAGTTTGATGCCTTCTGAGTTTCTATTCTTATTCTTGCATAAGGATTTTTACACACTTATACATCCGTTTTTCTCCAAATGGGAAGTGTTTTTATAAACACTGCTCAAATACACACAATCTCAGTCTGAATATTGAACCTCTCAAGTACATAAAAATACTTCCGTTTTTATAAAAACATCCAGAATTTCTAGTTACTTACTTCAAAAGTCTTTCTTAAACCAAAATCTTATTTTCCATAGTATTTGACAACTCACTCAGACTTCTAAATTTATAACCTATATCTCGGTTTTTACCAGAGTATCAACATAAGCTATGAAACAAAATTCATTCCAAGCCAGCAGATGATCTCATTTCATATGCACGCTCTCTATCTGAGTCCAAGTCCCTACAAGGCGAGCACACAATGCAATTTCCTGCAAAAGAAAACCGCTGAAATTAGTCAGGGTGACAAAAAACTCAGATTAGACTTGGAAAAAGGTTCCCCAAAACTTTGCCAAATTGGCTCTTTCTGACTTTTAATGATACCTA
>VZTN01000891.1:350546-407751 GCA_013400515.1 Erpornis zantholeuca
CTTTTAACGACACCTAAAATCATGTTTGAGCCACTCCAGTTGAAGCAAACTCCTGTTTCTGTTCCAGACTGATTCTCCACCACAGTACTGGGAACCAGGAGGCAACAACTGACCTGCAATAACAAGTCCTTGCTGAGGTGTTACATACAGAAAGACATTTATGTAGGTAATTAGCAATGTCTGCAAAAAACCCTCTGCTGCAATCATAATTCTAAAAAAAAAATTATGTTAATGATTTTTAATTATGTTTAAAAAGATAAAAACTTCATGCTCGCTAACCATAACAATACTGTTTCAAAAATGGTGATACGAATGATTCATCAAAGGATGAAATGTGAACGCAAATGAAAAAATGATCCCTGCAAAGCAAAATATATTCTCCACATGAAAGAGGTCAAGCTAAGACATGGTGCTTATATATCGTAGTTCCCTCCAGGAAATAAACCTAAAAACCATGAAAGAAGGGAAGAGCAGATATATCAATATGATGTTAGTATTTAAATATGCATTGGAAAGTCCATATATATAAGGGTATGTGACTGGGAATAAACTAAACCAGAATTCTGAGAAATGTAAAAACAATCTATTTATAGCTATCATATTGCAGATTTTTAAGCTAATGGAGACAAGTCAGAAACACCTGCAGCCCCATTCCAAACAAGCTGAACTCACAATTCACTGCATTTTTGTTTTGTGTCCATATTCATTAGCCTACAATAATTAATTTAATTAACAGAATGCTTTCTAATCACCAGATAGTTTCATCAGGCAAGCACAAAGCATATCGAACCACTTTCTAAGAGACTGACAGAATAAAATTAGGAAGGTTTTGTTTGCAAAAGTTCTATTAATGCATGGGTTTTTTGGGGGTGGGAAAATGACCCAAATATGAATTTAAAGACATTTTCTCTTTTTATTTATAATTGCACTCTAGTCTTTTTGGCTCTTAAACTTTGTCTTCTTTTCATTTAAAATTAAATGAAAGTGATCTTGTACTGCCCAGCACTGGGAAGAGGAGAAATTATCAAATTCTGGAATCCTTGAATGCAGTGTTTCCACAGTTTGAGACTTTTGCAGGGATCTGAGGCAGAGGATGTGTGATATATCCAACCAGCTTAATTTTAGGAGGCTTGCTTTATTTTCTTATACTCCGGTTGCTTTTCCAAGCGAACACAAGAGGGCACAGCTCCTGTGCAATCTCAGGCTGTATTCATATCCAGTATACACCAAATTAAAATCAGTTTTTCCTACATGCAAAGCGGCCCCCTGTGGAAAGCTCACAGGCAAAAATAACGCAAAGGAATATACAGGAAATCTTACATACAAATAATTGCAGATAATATATGAAAACTGAAGTGCTGTAAGTGAAATGACATAAGATTTCCGTGAGATAAAGGTAAATCAGGACCTCAAGAGCAATGTGTAGCATGTACAAGTTAAAGTATCTATTTCAGGAAATCTGACACTGATTCAACTAACATCTGAAGATTCTGAATATAAAGCATCCTGGAAAAGGAAATACAGAATGACTCAGGAAAAGGATCAGTCTGATAAGGGTGGGGAAACCAAATGAGAATATAGATTGTTCCCTGCACTAATCCCTTGAGACTGAGCTTATCAGTCTATTTTTGACACAATGATTATTAAAAAAAGTCAGAGGTTGGAAGACTTACTAGTTTCTGTACATTACAATAGTTAATCAGGTGTTCCACTTAAATATAGCATTTGTGCTCAAAGATAATCCAAAGCAATTTTAAAATTTAGTCCTAAAAACCATCTGATAGTCAGTAACAGAAGAAGGCGATGTTAACTTTAAAAGAAAAAAAATTAACTCTGTAGCACTGATAAGAATTACATGTATTCAAAACCTCTGTCCAAGCCCCAGGAATCTGGACAAAGTCAGGGCTGATAAGAAACACTGTTTAGAGCTGACTTAGTTTTGCTTCTGCAGCTTCCAGTTACAGCTCAAGCACCTTCTACAAACACCTTCTCGCAGTGCAGAATTGAACAGGTAAAACCCACCAAGTTCTAGGCCATATCCTGACCCCTCTGTGAAGAGCCTGGACTAAGGAAAAAGCATCACACTGCACGTAAGGCCACAGAAGTTTCCATCCATCCACGGACAAACCCCACAGTGGTGTGGTGGCAGCACTCATGAGCATCACCCTGTTCTTAGAAGCAGAGCAGTGATACTCCCAGCAGAGCTGGTCCCTTTTACGAAATTTGCTAATACACCTTGAAAGAAATGAGCTTGTCACCTTTTTTTTTTTGGTCAAGGTTAACTAGTTTATTAACAAGACAGCTGAGGGCAAGGGAATGGGCTAAGTCCCGATGGCAAGCCAGAGGTGTGGAAAAAAACCAGCACACATGATATTGGACATTCCGCGGGCCCGACACCTCAGAAAAGCCATGCCCCGCCCTGAGGGGGTCCTTTTATAGCCTCGATGGGGATCAGAAATGCACCAATCAGGACACTTGCTTTTGAGAGTTTTGATTGGTCCGTTTCCATGGTGCATTCCTGACCAATCATTCGGCGAACTCGGTGGGTGATTGGTCGTTGTTCCAGTCCAATCATGTCTGTTCTTTTCAAGGTGATGTAATCCATGATGTTATCCGTTTCCTTCAGAGTCCTTCTAGATGTTTCCTTCTGCTACCCACCCTTATTAGAGCCCCGTACATCAGATTATGTGTGCCCAAAACATATAATCAACAGCCAACCAACCACTAACAACAACCAACAGAACCCAGCCCCCCTCAAACAGCTCATTAACTTCTTAACTGTGTAACAACTGTAATATTAACTAGCCTATGAAAGCCAGAACATTTATAACGCACCTTTTGTCATATCAGTTGCATTATTTACAGTCATCCCTCCTGCCTTCAGAGGAGCCAAGCCCATCCATTCACCTGCCCAAAGAAGAATGGTGCTCTCACAGCACATAGTAACATTAATAATAAATCACAGAATCATTTAGGTTGAAAAAGATCTCTAAGAACATCGAGTCCAACTGCAACTCAGCACTGCCAAGTCCACTACGAAAACATGTCTCCAGATGGCACATTTAAATGTCCAAGCAACTCCTGCTTTTTGCACCTATTGACAATTCCTATAAGCAGTAAGCTGCTTTGTCTTCTTGGTTTAAAAGCACCTGTCTTCCTGGGGAAAGTAAAGCCTAAGGAAATTTACTGTGAGGTCTGGATGAGAAAGATGCAGTCTGAAAAGTGGCTCACAAGAAGCATGCAAATGAAAATAGGGACTGACAGCAACTGTGCAGTAGAAGTCCGCTCTAAAAAAGACTGTAATATACAGGCATGATTGGGGCATAGGTTCAATACACATGCTGTACTTTCTAGGATATATCACCAATCTGAAAACACCTTTGGCCATAGGATTTAAAACCTATTTTACACTGTTAATCTTAGCATACTGTTTTTCCCTGAGTAAATACTTTGCTTTTGCTATTAAAATTTTAAAAACAGGGAGTGGGCTGAAAACACTCCTGTCAAGACATTACTGTCAATGACAGTAATTTACTGTCAATGACAGTTCAATTTACAGTAGGACTTTAATATGGCAATGATCAGCACCAAAATGCTTTGCTGCAGGTACAGGTCTGAAACTCCACCTTCCTCCTAGGTGAGACTCTTCCTCACATCCCAAAACCCCATCCTAGGTTTCAGATGCCTAAGGTACCTTGTTGGATACAGATGAGTGGTTCACTTTTCCTTGAAAGTAACTTTATCTAACAGTAATCAGAGCATCCAAAACACAAGAAACCCGAAAGTAAAAACTCCTCAGTGAAAAAAAATTCAAAAACATCTTCCACTTTCTATTAAAATGCTCTAACCACTGGGCTGCAGATAGTAGCACAGTGAAGGAATTTTCACCTCTCCTAGGGCAGCACACCACTGGATACACCACAGGTTCTGATCACCTGAAACAAAAACTAATCACTCCTTATTATTTATATTAGCAAGTTCATTATGTCTGTTTGTTCTCAATATGAAAACATAACTGGAAAATGAAATGGTTCTCTAGCTCAGGTAAAAATGACGAGCAGCAGTTCTATTATGTCCAGACCTTAGTGCAAAAGATGAGCAAGTTCAGGGAAAGAGAACAGGAAATAGAGAGGAAAGAATAAACACATGAAAGAACAGACTGCTTCTTCCTATTAAGTTATCAGTCACAGTGTATAATTTTAAGCAAAATGAAACCAATTTCAAAAATTGCAGCCCAAGACAATATGAGGCACATGTATTTGCTTTTGCTTACTCCAATAGCATGATATAAATTTGTCACAGAAGCAGAATTAAATTTTAACTCTTTTCAGAAGGAACTGTTTCAAAAGCAGTAACAGGCTTTAAAAGAAAGCAAAGATCACTTCAGTTGACATTAGTTTCTGGCTCCATTCTCTGAAATGCTATATGTTATCATGCACATGTTTGTTTTTATCTGTCACTGTGGTTTATTGTTGAGGAAGTGTAGTATCAGCTGTCTCTTCCCTGCCATCAAAGCTACTTCGTTAAAGTTAATAGTGTTTGACTTCCAGAGGATCTTTTACCAAAGTAACACAAAAAAACTTCTGCTCATCATTATTTTTACAGCACTAAAGGCACCAAATGGATGCAGTATCCCCTTTACCTTTTAAAAAAGAAATCCACTGCATGAATTTGTTGAAAGCAATTCTGTTTGTCTCTTGCCAAATTACTTGATCTGTGAGGAATTAAAATGTTAACCACACATTGTCAGACTTCAGGACATGCTGTATTTATATCTGCCTTGGTTGTTGGAAAAGTACAGTACAAAGGATCCCCTGCACCTGTGTGCACTGCCTTCTGCCCAGCATTACTCCTTAATGTTTTAACTGCTTGTGTTACTGCCATGAAACATTCAGCAGTGCTTTCTTTCCAGCCCAGAGGAACACATTGTGATAGTCTTGACTAAAGAACATTCAGAGAATATTAATTAAATCAATTCATTTTGGCTTGATTTTAATTATAAATTGACAAGTGTATGATATGCTGTATAACTTTGGAAACTTTTCCTACACTTAAAAAAACATTGTAAACATTCCTTTTTATGATACTGTCACCACTTTTTAGTGCCTTTGCATTTATGTCTCTCCTCATCTCTATTTTCTGCAAGGTACTGTAACCACACCTGATTTGAAGAATAAGGGTCACTCCAACTGGCATTATCTGGGGAGGGGGGACAGACAGGAACTGGCAATGCGTTTTATCACTTTTAATCAGAAATCACTGCTGAAAACTATTGATGTTTAAAAGCTACTTACCTAAATTAAAATGCTGCTGTTTTAAATAAAAACCTAATAATTTTCATAAAAGTACTTAGGGACTGAGTGTATGAGTCTTAGCATTATACACATGCATCTTGTCAACAGTAAAATGCAAAGACAAGGCACAATAACCAGGAAATTGTTCCTGTATAAAAATTATAAAACCCATTTAAAAATATCAACACAGTTTCAGACACAGTCTATCATATTCACAAATATACCTTAATTCTAGCAAATGTTTACCAGCTCAAATATAAGAGGGCCCAAGCTCAAATTGGCTTTACACCAAGTATGTAAAATATGCTCTAAAAATCTTGTGTACCTCAATAACCTGTAGTAAAAGAAAAATAAAAAGTAATATTTATGCAGTATTAAGATATTGCCAGTCTCCCTAAATCTATTACAATAAAATATCGTAAAAATAGAGAGGATTCATCTAATGCTTACAATAGTAGAATAAGTGTAATATAACAGTTATTTATCCCATGCACACACCCCTTAAACATGAGGAGGAATTTCTTGCTAGCCACTTTTACCTGAATAATCTCAGTGCTGTCTTTTCAAGATGCATCAAGACTGCTCCTGGTATCTAGGTGTACATGAGGTCATTTAACTGAGCAACAAGACATGAAGGCACACCTTCAGAGCATTTTACCCTGCTTTAAAAAATGTGGGCTTTTTCAATACGCTTTTCATATTAATAAGTATATACCTACGCATGTGCATATCTAACTGTCTCGTGTCTCAGAAAATCAGTGTACAGAACAACTAAGTGCAGCAAACAACTTTTTGTTCCAGAGAATCTGAGGTGCGTTCACTTGATGACCCCCTCCATGTGAAATTACTGATGGCAACCAGGTGGAAGATAAACCATGTATTTTGCATGAATCACCTATTAAGACGTCCAAAAGCAGGTACAAAGGAGCCCAAACCTCCAGACCGTGGGCGGTGTGAGCAGAGCCGGTGGCAGCCAGCACAAGAGGGAGCAGTCGGGTAACGCTGTGGAGGCTGGTCACCCTCCTTGCCAAGGTGCGAGAGAGGTTTACAGAACCTCAGCCTGCTGCGGGCGCAGCTGCTTCTCAGAGTCCCCCGACGTGCCCTCAGACGAGCACCTACCGAAAAATGAGAGCTCCCTTCAGCCGAGCCACTCTCCCCACGCTCACCCCCCTCAGCACCCCTCGGGCCATTTCACCCAGCTGCCCGACACAAGGTTCGCAGCTCTTTGCTAAAAGCAAAATCAATAGTGGCAGTTGCAGTCTGATTGCTACTTTCCCCTCAATTGCAACATCCAAATGTTTGTGGGGATGAGAGAACTTCTGTACGGTTATTTTGGTAATACAGCAACACGGCAAGTCAAGTGAATTACATGACATCAGAGAGTATCATACAAGGCTCCTGCATTTGGATTCATTTCACATGCTATAAGAAAATGCTGATTGTCAACTTTCTTTTACAGATTTTCTTCCATTCTGAGGAAACTGGCAGGTTGCAGTGCATAGTGAAATACACTGAGAGGAATTTATAAGTCTTGTGAATGTAGTTGTTTTACTGACAAAAGTGATCCTTCTGCAGAAGTCTGGAAGATGCTCAACCCCAGTTCGTTGCCACAGTTTGCTGTGAAGTTCCTCCAGATTAGCACAGCTGTAGCACTTCCTGTGTTTGCTGTCTGGAAACCACCTTCTCCAATACCCAGGACTGTTCCCTCTTTAAGGAGTCTGAAAACTTTTAGTTTCATATCTGCAAAGCACAAAGTTAAATACAACCACCTTCTGCCTGAGATTAGCAATCTTTGCCACTACAATTAAACACTATTTCAAAAAAAAAGCTTGAAATGTAATTATCACTGTAAAAGAAGTAACATTTTACACCAAGGTGCCTAAAGAAAACTAATTCAAAAGCCCAAGAAGGTCCAAGCAAAAACCAAGCAAGCAAATAGATAAGAAAAATAGATAAGAAGCAGCAAAGCAGGCAGAGTTCACTTCTAATCCAGAGCTTCAAGCAATAACTATTTTTTATGTAACACATATGTTTCATAAATTATTTATTCTATTATAATATTTAAGTCTCCATAACAACTCTGAGAAAGAAAACTGTAAATTAGCAGACAGAAAAATCCTCCACCCAGTGATTATTTCTACAAGTACTTATTCCTCTTCTTAGATAACTTTATAAAATAAATTTACAAGCACAAAACCCCACCCAAATTCCACAGAAGCCAGTGTGACTCCCTCCACAGAAGCAATGGCAGCTTTACTGACTTCACACTGCTCACTACACCACAGACCACAATCTGTCCATTAGCATTTTGAGAGCCATTAAAATGCTAAAGGTAGGATACACTAGATTTTTTTTTTTAAGACCACACCTTTTTAATTCTTGCAATCAGTTTTACATAAGCTTTTTCATAAATTGAAAGGATTATCACCCCAGCCAAACCTTAAAACTATTACTGTGCAACACCTGCAAGCAATTTTTATCTCAAAGATTTGCTGAAGTTAAATTTCGCCAGCTGAAAAGACCATGACCATTATTAAAAGAAATGCAACAAAATCCCCTAAGAGCAGCAGCATCTGAACTGCAGGTCCTATAAATCAGCCCTTTAGTTTAATTATAAAGAGTGTATTTATAGTGGAATCTCTCCAAAAACATTACAGATAGGCCAATTAGTTACAGGCTTCCCTCAGAATAAAGTGAACGTAAGCTGTATTCTTACTTCTGTAGGTTACATGAAGATTTTCATCTGGAAGAAAAAGTTTATTTATTTAAATTCACATTCTCCTTTTTGTTTTTCACTTACTGCATGCTGTTGTTAACCAAAGGAAAGATTTAAGGGTTTTTAACCAAAGTATCTGTTGGAAGTTCCAAGTAAAGCCTTGACATGGCCCAGCTTGCCAAGAACTGTGCTTCTACCAGTAAGCAAGGAAATCCATCCAGCTTTTTTTGTTTTTTTCCTACAAAAAAATACATTTCCCTTGGAATTCATCTTCTCTTCTAAGGATTCTGTGTGCACACTGCCCAAGGCAAACACACACCTTTCCCAAGGACAGGGAGATCCCTGAGCCCCCGGACACTGTGGTGGCAGCCGTGTTCCCCCTCAAGGTACAGCCCAGGCCAGCCAGTGCTCCCCGTGTCACCCACTGCTTGTTTCATGGCATTTTTTGTGAAGACCCAAGGTTTTGTTCAGAAATACCATCGCCTCCCATGGGTATGGGCCCGGTGCCGGAGGTGGGAGGGGGAGCACAGGCCCTGCTGCCAGAGAGGGCTGAGAAATGGCTGGGGGTAGGGAAAAGGTCTTGACCCGTGAGTGTGTGTTTTAAGGAAAGGGGCAGTCTCTTCAGGCCTTGCATTTGACCTCCTTACCTCAGGAAAATGCTCTCATCTGAAGGACCGTCCTAGTATTTTAAGGGTAATTTGTTCTAAATACGTGTGTCATCAATATGATGGAGAAATAAAATGAACGTGTTCCAAACCGTCCATGATACTCTGTGCAACACTGACCACTCAATGAATCCAGATCACACAACTCTGCTGACATCCCTGATTTGCCCATGAAGGAAAAAGTCACTTGTTTTATCCAGGTTAGGTGGTATGAAGGTGAATACCATACTGTCACCTCATCCAAGACTAGTTTTAGCATGAAGCAGATCTGTGGTAAATAGTTACCTGGGGTTTTCTTCTCTATGGACTTTATTGTATGACACTGAAGGATTTGTACCATCTAATGAGAAAGTGGTGGGTGTATCAGAGCAAGACTGGCTTTCATGGAAGTATTAGCCCTGGGCAGGTTATTAAAAGGCCCTTTGGAGCATAGTCATAAAAATAGGGCTGAATTTCAAAGGTAACTCAGCACAACAGAGCTGAGCAGGAACAACTTCACATAACTGCCAAGCAGAATATGGCTGACACTCAACAATTCAAAAAAAAAGCAGAAACATGATAAGAATAGAAAGGATGTTCATTTTCAAGCCGAAGATAAGATATGGAATAAAGTTCATTCTCAGAGTAGTGCAGAGAAAGATTTTGTGGCTACATTTTCCTCAAGTCAGAAGATTTCTTACTGAGTTATTTAAGTAATAGGGTAAACTGAGCCCCAGTGCTTACTGTACACAATGTGTGCTGCCGTGGGGTGTAAACTCTGGCACATTTACACCACTGGGGATTCTGGCAGCCTTTATTCTGGAGCTCTGGTAGAATTCATTTTTTGTATTCTTTACAGGTCCATCTGATTTTATGTGCATGGATATTACATTTATTCGTTCCTTTATGTTCTTTACCTCAGACATTCTCATTTTAGCTCTCCCTCAAGAAGAGGCAATAACCACAGAGAGGGTGGAAACCCTGTAGCCTCTTACATGCCAGTGATGTTAACTTTCCTTCCTTTTTTCCATTACATATACATAATTTCTACCCATGTACATCTTGGTCTAATGGTGATCATTAGTTAATACATTGGAGAAGGAGAGCTTGGGAAGGGAGAGGTGCTGGACAACAGGGGTCAGCTCAAGGAAAGGATTCCTCTCTGTCTGATCAGCACAGCACACCCTGCAAAATTAAAATTAACTGGAGAAGCAGAAAACAAATGGATTACCAAGGCTTGTGACACCTGCAGGACCAGGCAGGGAAAAAAACCTTAGGAAGATACAGGCAAAACCTCACAAGGTCTTTACGCCAAGGAAAGAAAGTTGAAATAGAATAAAAATCTACTAAAAAATTAGTAAAATTAAATTTATTTTCCTGTAGACCTATCTGCAAGTATAATATAAATTTCCAAAGTGATCTAGGACACTCCTAATGTGTATAGTGTGAGTATGTGGAGTCTGTTATCAAACCAGGAATGGGTATGAATGATTTTCAGCTGTTAGGAAGCTGGTGCTGCAATTGTAACCTGAAGGAAGCATTGCAGGTTTGCACACTGAGTCTCAGTTTCACCACCATTTCTGATTCCTCCATGTCCTTGGGCAAATCACCTGATTCTGGTAGGTCTCTTTGTTCTTCTGTAATACAAATCTGTTGGTATTTTTTCCCTTTGCCCACTCTTTATCCAAGAAGACAATAAACTCTTCCGAACAAGAGCAGGCTCATGCATAAAAGTGCTACAGTAAAAAAAAACCAAAAACTGAATCCTGAGATTTTTTATGAATTCAGTAAATTCTTGGTTAATTAAGGAGGAATATCTGGGTTTGAAAGATTTGATAATATTTGAAAATATTTTTCATTATTATCTAAGGGGATACACCAGAATTCACCAGAAATTCATTATTCACCTTTCCAGGTCATGAAGATGTATTTTGATTAGTTATATGTGGAAAGGAGCAGCAGACTTTTCCAGTGCCCTTCTGTCCTACTGTTCCTTTCATATTTTTCTCCCACTCTCAGCTTCACTTCTTTTTCCATGTTGCCTCTTATAGTTTGAATAACTTCCCATCTGCCACATGCCAAATCTCCTTTAGATCCTTCCTTAAAACCACTTCCTTCTCATAGCCTACTTATGCTGATATTTTCACCAAGACATCTCCATTCATTCCCCATCTGAACTATTGTCCCATAAATCATATTTGTCTTGCTTAGTTTGTCAGCACTACACATAAAGCATGTCCCGGACATTCTAGCAGTCATTCCCAGTCTGCTGCCACATGAATGATAGCGGGGTCTTGTATCAATTTCTGTACATTTCCCAGCAGGACAGAGGAGAAAAAATAATTCAAAGAACTTCACAACAGCCCTCAAGGCTTGTCTGTTTTACACAGCTGGGAACAAACATTTCTTCCTCCTGTGAACTACAACTCAGCATTAGTAGTTAACCAAAGGTTAAATGCAAGTAACAAATGTTTGTTACTATTACATCCGACAGTTCCTTGCACATATACAAACATCTCAGCAGATACTTTAATGTGTCTTTCTTCTTGGTTCTGGAAGCCAGTGTTTCAAATGGCATGGCAACTGAAACGGAACAGAAAAAAATAACTATTAGTCCTTAAGAGCCAATAGCAAATAAGAACAGTTTAAAATTTGATGAGAAAGATCCGTTAACGGGTTTCAAAATTAATTTTGTCAGGTCATATTTAGTCAACCAGCTCTCCATTTCAATGGTGAAGATTAATGCTTTTTCCACGAAACTAATGCCAAAATTTTGACTCACTGGAAATAAAACATTAATTTAAAGAGCTACTCATTATCATTTGTTTTACAGTAAAAAATAAATTTCTTGCATTAAGATATAAACCATTTTGTCACATACCAGTATGCTGGAGAAGACATGGAAGGTGACCTGTGTACAAATGGCTGATCCACTGGTGCCAAGTTCCCAACTACTGTAACACTTGCACAGTTCACATGGAAAGAGAAGTTTTGTTTGCTCAGACTGTTAACTTAGGTTAACTATCCTGTGTAAAACAGAAATTTCAATGTAAAGCTTACAGGAGTGTGGGGATGACTGTCATTTTCCATAGCCACAGGATGCGGGATGCTGCCTTAATATCATCAGAACAAGTTCTGGCATAGGGCAAAGAATTGCAACAGGTTGTGACTATAAAGTAATGAGTATCTCTTGGAAACACCTCTGCACCTTCAGCATGTATTGCTGCTTTTTGAAAGACACTATTGCTGCTGTGTGAAAGACACTATCAATAGATCCCAAGGTCACTTTCTTGCCTGAAAAGCCTTTATTTCCACAAGAAACAGCAAAACTTGGGAGATGATGAATGGAAATGGATGGTGTCCAGCATCTCGCAGGATAAATTCATGTTTGTTTTAAATCAAAATAAAAAACTTACTTGGGTGTTGAAAATCTATAGCTAATATATAAATGAGACAAGAAAAAGGAAATACAGCAATGATTATTTGTTTAATATATAAGTGTATTAACTGTCAGAGTTGGAGTATGGTAAAATCATACCAATAATTCTTGCAAATTTTGCAAATAGTTACCTTCAAATTCTCCTATATTTCCCAAAATAGACACTCTCAAACCAAATTTGTTTTCAGATTTAGATATTCAGAAAATATTTAGACTCATTCTTAACCTACTGAGATCTGAAACTAGTATTTTTGGCTTTAAGAATGCTCTAAAATGATAAAGTTTAGAAAGCATTGGCAGATAATGCCTTTGCAAGTGGGGACAGATGTATTGTAAAGGCTGAGAAGCTGAGGAATCTGCAGAATTCCTATCCCTAGATCCAAATGGGTTTAATGCTCCTTGCTTTCCCTAAAATATCAATGCTTTGATGTGTGCCACATTTCCTGGAATCACCATCGCTGTGAATGTTGGGATTTTGCAGACTGTTTAAGTTTTTACTTGTGAGCATGCATACTAACTATTTGGAAAGACTGAATTATCTGAAGAAATTACTGGTAAAAACATTGTTAAAGTCAGTTCTGAGCACATGTAAACAGTATGAACTGTGTTCCCTGATGCCAATGTTGCCAAAGTTCCTAATGCTGGTCATGATATTGGTTCTACAACATGAAATAAAGGTTGGGATTTTTGAGAGGACAGATGAGTAGTTTCAGATAACTTTCTTTTAGAAAACAATATATCTTTCGTCTGTCTCTACTTGGCTGCTTAGAAATGGAAGCATTCAAAGTTTCTGGCTACCATTAATAAATTGTGCATGTCCAAAACCACTCTGGATTCTTATGCTAACTGCTTTTTGTTCCACATCCAGAAGTGTTCTGTTTGGAAATAAGAACCTAATCTCTCCCTACTGACAGTTTTCCAAGTTCATTTGGACCTCCTTATTTGAAGGAGGAACTTTTCACGCTTTTGTGCATTATTGCAGAGTAATTGTTCAGGTACATTTGTGAAAGCTCACCACCTTCATTTCAACCTCTCTTGTTCTAATTCAGGAATGCACTTCAGCAAATCCATCATTTCTAAACCTTGTGTAGACTACAGACTTACACAGCAATTTTTGTGAATGGGAATGTTTTATTACAGACCATACAGCTGGAACCTACTAAATACTCCCTGCCATGCAGCACGAGAAAGAACTACATCCAATCTTCTCAGGGTTAGCTGTTCTAGGAAGAGCACACACACACTCAAAAAAACCCCAAACACCAAAGGAAATGTGTTGTTTAGAAATAAAGTTGCTAGATACAACCGAAGGAACAGTTGAATGAGAAATTTTACATTGCCATTTTGAAAGTCAGACAGGACTTGAACAGTTGAGTGAATAACAGTGGTTACCTGAATTGCAAACCTTACAAAACCAGGAGCTAAGAAGGAATTTTAAAGAGACTGCTTCGAGGAGACAGTAAGATTCTGTTAAATCACATTTGATGTTCTAAGAGCCTGAGTGGCAGTAGCAAGAGACACTGCTGTTAGGAAACCAGCACCACTGGACACAGGGCAGAGCTAAATCCCATCTCTGCTGTGTGTGAAGGAGAGATTTAGTGTTTGGCTCAGAGAGAAGATGGTTACAATCGAGGAGGATGTTGTGTATTTTTTGAAAAATAACTATCATCACCATCATCTGATGCCAATTCTGCAGCATATGCAGTGTTTCACGTCCTGATTACATCAAAGTTTTTGAGGATCCATGTTGCCATCCCTTCAAAGACTGCCAGTACTCAGAGTTCAGGAAAGTCTAAGCATTGTGTGTCCAGAGAATCTTGTATTGAGCACATTCTTAATTTCTTGATTCAATCAAATCTCTCTGTTGCAGTTACTTAACATTGCCACAGGATTTCCAGTCTCCTAGTAAAGTTCACAGCTGTTACCCCAGCAGTGTGTTCTGGCTTGCTACATGACATACCAAATTATTCTTGTAACTGATTAGCAATAGATTGTTTTTATAATGGTGTGTATCTGTACACATGCCCTCCTCCAATATCCCTTCCCTATTCCCAGGACAGAGATACCAACTCAGTAGTCACAGACTACTATATTACATCAGAGAGCCCCATTAAATCACTGCAGACACAATTATCTTTTGTATCCATCAGACCATGAAAGGTTACCTGAGTTACTAAAAAATTCCAGGCGTGTCTTCCTAATAAACAACAGTATAGTGATTAATTGCTGAAAGAATCTGGTGCTTTAGGAGTAGCTTTTATTTGGAAAGTTTAACATGCTCGTTCACCAGACAACTGAACTCTCCACTTCTCACTTTCTCAGGTCACCTGCAAGTACTAAAGATTTATGTGAGCAAGAAATATTGTTACTTTTTAACATGGCGATGTTTTTTTTAAGCGACATATTTCAGATAGAGATTTAGCCCAATGATGCATACAAAGAAAGAGACTTTGCCTTGAGAGGATTTGGTATGAACTGGGTCACAAAGGCAATTAAAAGTCGTAAACCAGATGTATTATGTCTGTTCTATCCTTTTCCTTTGTGTCAACGGGTGAAATCACAGCATGGTACGCCCTGGTTCATTTTGTCATTCTAAAGCTAGAAATGATGTAAATAAAAAAAGCAGCTCTCCTTTTTTTTTCTTTAGCATTGTGAAAGACAGTAATTTTATTCCACTTAATGATAAACTTAAAGCTGAAAACGCATGTGTGTTTTTAAAGATTCTGATTTTATGAAGTACATTCCATAGTCTGTATTCACTTTGTGATTGATTTGTTTTCTTCTATATTCCGTAGTATCTATGCATAGGATGAAACATATGTAAACATATCACACCATTAACACTGTGTTTTCATTCACCTGTGGAATCCTTCACTGGAATTATTGGCTCATTTAAAGTACACACTTTAACTTTCATGAGACTGAGCTGCACTTCCAGTGTGCTTTCTGCTTCCATGGAGGATCAGTTAAACACAGGGAAATAAGTAAATGATGTATGTTTTTGCTCAGCACGGAGTTACTCAAGTTAATTACACTTCTGTTGGTTTTGGCTAAAAACTAATGCTACAGTGTTTACTTTAATAATTTGAAGTAAGCACTGAGCCTCTTTAAAATCACACTCTGTAGAGTGCAAAAACTGTAAACACTGCAGAATGAGGATACACTGGAAAATAGATTCATTGCTTATTTGCCAAACCTCCTGCAGTTGGGGGAGGACTGCTCTTCTCAGTCAGGTATCTTCATACGTCACTGCTGGGAAAACTGCTTCAGTAACTTGGTGGCACTGTGCAGCTGTGCTGTGGCATCATTCCTAAATAAATGCTATCTTAGAGATCCCACCCATTGGTGGGGGGGAGTAAAAGTCTCCTTGGCCCCTTTGTTACCTGGCAGAGTGGAGATCAGTACTTAGTAAATAAATGCACATTATATGTCCCCTTCTCTGCTCTAGTCCCAAAGAGTCACTGTGTCTGGCTGTCCAGGAGATCTCCAGAAGCTTGGGATGCTATGGCATAGAGGTGTTGCCTCCATTCCTTCAGTTTTTCTCTGTTTTCTGTGACACCAACCTGTCCCTTAGACAGGTCTGATCAAAATGGGTAGAGATTTCCATGGCTGCCCCTCAGAAACTTCACCTCCACCAACCATCTGGTTCTTTCTTCAACTTGCTTTGCTTGGGTCATACTTGTGCTCTGATCTTCACCTGTGGGACTTTCAGACTGGGGCTTGACACTGTTATCTGCATTTGGTGGCGGATGGGGAGGAAATGCCACATGTTGTCCCTAAATAGCTGACTTTCCATAGCCAGACAGAAATGTGCCTGTAATTTACCTTATACTGCCAATACTTTTTGTAAGAGGAAATTGTTGGGGCACTGGAAGTTATTTATTTTCCACTATATTTTATTAGGTTATTTCCTGTTTTTCTTCCTGTTCCTTTGCTCTGTCTAATTTGGCAGATTGATTTTCTTCTTGCACTTTCCTTCCTTTTAGCTTGTTCTCCAAGTCCTACTAACTATCTATATTTTCTGGTCATCATTTGAATCTTAGAAAGCAGGGTTGACCAAGGATTTCAACATTTAAAATGGGGATAAAGATTTTCAGATAGTTTAAACCTTCAGGCTTGCATTAGACTGTTGTCCAAGTTTACAAAACAGTAATTTCCTCAGTAATTTTTTTTGCATATTAATTTTTCCTTTTAGTTTATTTCCACCAAACTTATGCTAGCCCCTGTTTTATCTTGCTCCTGTTCCCACTAAAGTCAGTAATACTGAATTCTCCTAATTTCTATTTTAGGTATTAGCATATTCCCAAAGACTCAGGCACCTCAGTAGCTTTTTTACATTTAAACTGGGGCTGGTAGAGAACAAAAGAACAGGAAAATAACAAAACATTATACACCTGATGAGTATTGGGCCTAAAAGGACATTTTTGGGCTCAGGTAAGTAAGCTTACCTGGCCCAAGGCTTTATTGCTGAACACATTCACCTTTCTTCTCGGTTAATATTCAGGTTTGGCCTCCAGCTCCATCTCTGTTCCATATTGCATATTTTATTGTCATGTTAAGAAGTGAAAATTGCTCATTGCATGATAAAAATTAAGCATAGTTCTGTGAAGGTGAGTTTTCCAATCTACCAGCTCACAAATTTCTAGTGAAATGCTTCAGGAAATGAGCCCCTCTAAACTTATGTGTCCCTCTAGACTGAGATAAGTTGAACAACATTAGATGCATCTATACCTTGGGAATAGAGATCACTAAGTTCAACTCATAGAGAAATAGCCCCAAGGGAGCTTGGACTTATTCAGGCTAGCCAAAGGCCACAGCCAGCACTGCAAAAATTCCAAAATTTGACATATTTATTAATTTGAATTGCCAAATAGTCTTTAGGCGTACTGTTACAGAGCCCTGAGGTGGAATTGCTCATCAGTTAATTTTGCTCATCAGCTGCATCGACACACGTTCAAGGAAGGCAGCAATGTTGTGCTCTTCCTGCAGCATTTTACTATTTCTCGCCTCAGAAAAAACAATTGGATTTGTATACATTTTTAACAAAAGCATTGCTTTTGTGGTGGGTCTTGAAAATAAACAGAGCTATTAGAGCACTCTATTGATTCACGTGTCAGTGGCACATAAAACAATTGAAGGGGTTTACCAAAATGTTATCACTGCAAAACCCAAATGAGGGAAACTCGTTTATTTTAATCAGGTATTTAGTAGTAACTGTGCACAAGCCATCGAAACCGGAGAGGGAAACTCCTAACATTGCTTTCCTAATCCGTTTTTGAAATGTTATCTAAGTTTCAGCATTTGTTAACTAAGCACAAATTTGATAGCATTGAGGGGAAGCAATACACTCAAAAGAGATTACAGAGACAAGAATATGCTGATACTAAAGACAGTGAAAAAATATTTTTTATGCCAAGAAAGAAAAAACTTGGGGTATGACCTGGAAATTTGAACACTTGAAGAACAAGGGTTCAGCTTTTTTTGTTTTTCATTTTTGGCACAATCCACTCAACTCCAATTTACTGCTCATGTGTTTGGACACAGATTCAACTGTCTCCTGTATCCAAGGATAATGACCTAGGACTCCAGTGATTTAGCAAACCTCAACTCTGTGCAGCCACTCAGTCAGTGATGGGCTAATCCCTTAATGGCCATTTGTGTCTTTCCAGTGCATCCTAAGGAGTTCTGCAACACTCTGATTGTGCTGCACAGAATTATGTGCACTTCTTCCACCCTCGTTATCTTATCAGGTAGCTAATTCCCACAAATGATCATGCAGTTTCAAGTTTAAGATGAAATTGCAATTGAATCATAAATTTGTCACTCTCCAGACAGCTGCTAAGTCAGTAAAATCTTGATCAAGTGGGGATTAGTCACTGGATTGAACAATTAAGACCTGTGAGTGCATCTGGCCCTCTGTCAGAGACATGTTTATTGATAAAAAAAAATAGTTTATGTAGAGGTTTAAAATGTTATTAATTCTTAAGTGGGGTATAATCCTTTATCTAGTATATTGTGACACACAGCTAACTATCCCACTAACATCTTGTTCTGCTCAATTGACTATTTAAACAGAATTAATCTTTTGAAATAATGATGACTGTGAGCTTTAAATTACCAGACCAGAGTGCAATAAGAGATGTCATTAACAAAAATTGTTTTCTTCCATGACTTTTTTTTCAAAAAATTTGTAAAGGGAAATAGCCTTTCAGATCATTCCCTAGTTTTTATTGAAATGTTGATATACCCTAAGCAATATATTTCCTAAATAAGAAAAATCTGTTTGCTGCAGAGAACTGGTGTATATGTACATCTCTGAGCCTTATTTTGGAAAAAAATTGAGGCACAATGGGATACTGGGGTGCTATTTTGCACTACTCATTACATAATGGAAACAAATAAAGGAGATAAGCACTTCCCTCAAGTTAGTGACCCCTATCCAAAGTTTTCTCTAGAAGATACTTCTCCCATTGTATCAGGTGTCCATGTTTTACCAGGATCTATTTGTGTTAGTTTATTGTAGGAAGCAGTAGGTCTCTGAAACATGAAATGTGACTGTTCCATGGCTGTAAATTTTACACCTCTTATATTTTGAACCTCAAGACAGTTTCTTAACTACAGGTCTCTGTGGACTGAGATTCTGGTGACTTCTGTAGTTCAGTTATGGAGTTTTCACTGTGTTGTCAACCAGAACTCAATTTGCAGAACAGAGCACAGACTAAAAGCCTCATTTCAGGCATACTAAAAGAGCAGAAGTTTTTGTTCATCTTTGTGCTGACTGAGACCTCAAACAGTAAATCAAAAGTAAGTGATTTAAGGTATGATTCACTAATGATGCCATGAGTGTCTGCAGTCTTGTTACCTGACAGATTCAGTGCCTGCTAGGTCTGTAGTAGGTGGCCATTGACCAAGCTCTTCCAGCACCAGCAGTATCAGTTCTTCTGATTTATCTGGTGTAATGAAAAAAAACCCAGCATTCTTGTATCTGCAGATAAAAATTTGATTTGCTTGCCTGGTGGAAATCTCCATGCTGTACTTGTTTGTTATGAAAATGATTCACTGGAATTTCACCAGAGAAAGGAGAAAACTGAACTTGCACTTTCTGCAGCCCAAATGCTCTCATTCCGTATTTCTGAACACAAGACTTCTTTGTTAAGCAGATCTGTACCCTTCATCCTCTTTGCTTTTTTTCTCAAGATACTGAAAAAAAACATTCAGTTTGGGGTTTGAGAGAAACATTTTGTTCAACTTGATGCAACATTTTTCAGCACTTTGTTTCTAAAAGATAAAAAAGACCCCAAAAGATTGAAGGTAAATTTGGCCCAATTAATTTGAAATTTGTGATGGATACCAAGGATTTGCTTTTCATCTGAAAAATTAATTCATACTCCTAATTAACTTAGCGATGTGCTTCATACTGCAATGTTTCAGAGTTCATAGCCATATCAATACCACAACAATACATTTATTCCACAACAGAAGCCAGCAGGAATTGATCTTATGGGGGAAATTATTATCTCCTTATAGAAACAGAGTGGTGATATTTTTCTATCCATTTACACTGAGCAGCACCAAATGCAGTATCACATGCAAAAAACAATCATTATGATGTTTAGCTAAGTGAAGCATTCACAGAGCTGGAAATAATGGTTAAATCATAAAATACATGATTTTGTCAATGCACAGTTCCATTATGTCTCTTTAAAACACTCTTTATCTGCCACCTGCTTCTTCATGACTGGTGCAGACCCTAAGTAAGGTGTAGGGATGAAACTAAGCATGGTTGGAGAAGTTCTCAAGGAGCAGCTTTGCCAGGCAGCTTTATACCTGCAGTGAAAGTATTAGGTGGATTTGGCAGTGGGATATGGTGGAAAACTTCATGTCTAAATTAACTCAAGGGTCCCAGCCATTTCACAGACAACATTTCTGCAGCCCTTCTCACGGAAGGAGGCCTCCAAAAGCCAGAATTACCACCTCAGAACTACCTTTTGCAGAATCCCTGGAGAGCTTAATTCCCACTCAACTACAGCACCAGGAGGGCAGTTTTAGTCTCTGTGTGGGCAAAGGTGATGACTGCCCTGGGCAGCAGAGGTGGCCAAGCCCCTTGGGACTCTCCTCGTGGGGCTTTGCTCAGTGCAGCACCAGCTCTGGTGGCTGCCCAGAGGTCTTTGGGGCTGAGCCACCTACACCTGCTCAGACTGGAATGTTTAAATCTGTATTGGCCATGGCAAACGCTCCCCCAGCATCACACCCTATGGTTTTTGTCAAATCACAGCTGGAGGGGCCCTTGCTCAAGGAACGCAGCCCAAATTCTTCTGACAACCAGGTTGGATTAGGGTGATTCACTTCATGAGTCAGGCAGAACATGCCCTACACCAGCCACTGCTTCTCCATGCTGCAAAGGAGCAGAATTTCGTAAATACTCTAAAATCCTACACTCATGGGTCACAGTCATTTTATTTTGCCCTTGCCTGTGGCTAATTAGTGCAAATTAAATTTCGTGCCAGTCAGCTCAAGCAATCTGTGCAGTGTACAGAAATTCTGAGTCTCCAATAGCAGGCAAAATTGTTTTCACCAGTTATTGACATTTTCAGAAAAGGTCAGAATTCTAAATGCACTGATACAAAAAAGATTTTAAAATTTAGTCACAATAATCTTTGATTTTAAAGTACAGTTGAAAAATACTGTTGGGTTACTTAAGTTTGGGGTTTTTTTTTTAGTTCTGTATATGTCTTAATAAAAACATTTCAAATCTAAAGCAACAACTCTGCATCTAAAGATGAATCTCCACAAAAAGAGTCAGGAATGCACTAAGCTATTTCCAGCAAATGGCTGAGTTAAACAATACAAATTGACAAAGTTTCCTCTGGCTAAAAACAATGTAATATTTTTCATGATTATTCACTACATTGCTTCAAAAGTGACTTCATTGTTTGGGACAGCAGGGGTCTGAAGATTAGCTCATCCCTATCTTCTAAAATTTAATACTCATTCCAGGCAGAGAGGGGAGGTTAAGAAAAACCCAACAAACCAACAACAAAAGTAATGAAAAACCTGCCTTAGGTTTCTCTGTCACCTGAAATTTTATTCTATTTATATATCATTTACAAAACTTACCATGTTAGAGGCAGAAACATAGACCAGAGGTACTGGAATGCAGCTGAACTATAGAATATACAGAATATAATCGCTGTACATAGACCTTCCTATAGTCTTGCTGTCCACGTGACAGAACATCCACTAACTGTCTACTTATGTGGAATAACTAGGACACCTAATTTGGAATAATCACCGAGTTTTGAATCTAACCCAGCAATTTTTTTCCTTGGGTAAAAGCCTTATGTGTATTAACTTTGTGAACATGGAGTCTAAGTAGGAGTCTAAGGTTGTAATTTCAGCAGAGGCTCAAACTACTAGAAATGCATTACATTATATTATTTTTGTTAACAAGGGGGATTAATGTTTTAACTGTCTGGTCTCAAAATGCATGCTTAATTCAGGGTCTTTAGCATGTTTTTCCTCCCCATAGGACCCAGTTTCAATAAATACTCCAGTGCTATTAGTAATTACATTGCACAAGTGTCTATTAAGTAAAATGTTTTAAGATGGAAACCCTTAAAAAGAGGAGTATGTGTTTTTCTGAGGCTATCCCTCAAAAATTGATTTCAGTCACACAATTTTTTATATGATTTTGGATATCTGGTCCATACAAAACTTTTTGTAATCTAATTAGATAGAGCAAAATAGCACACCAAAGGAAGAAAGGTAAAGTCTAGAGGCTCTTCACTAAGAAAAATTTACTTTCTTTATTTCTTTGAGATTATTTCATGAAGAGTTTTAGTTCTCTCTGAAATGTACAAGAAAATGTTTGTTCCCTAGACAAAATCACCTGTGTATCTGTGAGGTTTTAAATGTTAAGCTCTACAGCAATCATCACTGAAAAGCTGCATAACATTGCCAAGGTATCATCTGCTTGATGGTTGTCATTGTGGATCTGGGATCATCTTTTAGTTGACTGCCTTTAATTTAGACCAAGCTCATGATAAAATATTTGGCTGAAGGACTAGTGGTTGATGTGAAGGGAGCTTGGGACTTTGTTTCAGTTTCTGGTGGCTGTATTCTCCCCACGTGCAGCCATGAAGCACAAAAGCCAGAGACTGGGAGGGCAGGACAAGCAATCTGTTACCTCCCCACAGGGTACAAGTCTAGGACTCTCCAACGTGGATCTGAAGTGGTAATTTATGGTGTTAAATGCCTGAAGTGCTAAATACCTGGCTATTGCCTATTCTCTGCATTGTGTAGCTAAAAGCAAGGCTCTGTCACTTGGAGCAGGAATATTTCCCCATCGGTGCACTTATTAATTTTTTGCCTTTAATAGTTAATGTTAATTTGTTAAGGAGACAATGGAAATTTGTTTGATTCAGCTTTAGAAAAAACAGGGAAGTCCTGAAAGACTTGCATATTATACCTGTGTGTGGTAGATGAGAACTAAAGGGTTAAAAAACAGCCATCAAGCAGCAGAGAGTAGCAAACACACTGGACACAAACAGGTGATAAAAGGCGATAAGAGAGATGACAAAATTAAGAAAATAAAGAACACTGTTATAAAGATTTATAGATCAGCTAAAGCAGAGCCAAATAAATGATAACAAACACTGATAAAAAATAAATGGGGCATCAGCCATATAAACACACAGGGAACTTCAATGCTTCTGTATAGTACTATGACACTGCTTTGTTTACACCAGCATTGACCTTTTGCTCCCAAAGAAGTTTATTAACCATCTTGGTCTTTCTTTGTGTTGCTTTACTCATCAAGAGAAAGTTGTACGGGGTTGATTCTGATGAATGGCTTTTTCAGAAAGTCAAGTTATCCTTGACTAGATGCAGATGGCCTAGTAAAAAATGAATGCTGCCAGCAGACATTGTCTTTATCAGTAGTAAAAGTTCAGCAGGGACTAGACTTCCTCATCTCTGGCCAGAGAAACCCAGCCTTCTGTTTCAGCACCATATCACATATTGTCCTAATGAATTCTTGTAACACACTGCAGCCCAGATAAATATGCTTATATTAATGTTTTTTGGCAGTCTGGGGCATGGTACAGAATCGACACAAGAGTTTGGATTCTGCCTGCAGCAGACACTAGGAATTTATACGGCTCAGAAATATTGGGCTGTTGTTAGGTTGTTTGTCCCGTGCGTTGACCTTCAGAGTTGCAAACCGCAGCTCGCCGTTCCCAGACTGGCTTCACAGAAGGGGAGCCTGGAGCAAGGCATGCTGAAGTCCTGCGGCTCAGAGCTGGGGAGGGAGCAGCTCACTCAGGGCTTCATCCTCTCCACAACAGTACCAATGCCATGCGACCTTTCCTTTCTTTGATTCTCAGTAATTTGTCCTTCTAATAATAAAGTACTCACCTCCACTGTTCTGAGGTGATGAGAACTGAGGGGTGTAGAGCACACCATCCTTTAGAGCATGAAAGCACCACCCTAGGCAGCCTCAAAGGACAGCAGAGGCTTTGGCCTTTGAAAAACACCCCAGGCAACCAGAATTTTGAAATTCTCTAGTTGTCAATAGCTACCCAGATTCACAGGGACAGAATCTGTGGCTATAACAGCAGCACAATACACACAGGAGCCCTGTAGTTCAGGAGTTGCATCACATGAGAGTCTCCAGCTCTGACTGCTGCTTTGTGAGAGCTGTAACTTTCTGTTGCAAGTTTGGAAACTCCTCCAGCAGCAGTGGGGGCTTGGTGACCCCTCTTTCCCGGGAAGGCAGCTGTCCCAAGAGCCAGCAATCTCTCTGGGCTGGGCTGTCTTGTGGCCGGGAGCAAAACCACCCTCCTGCTCTGAACAGGGCGCTGCTGGGCTGTGGTGATGGCCATACAGCCGATAACAAACCCTTTACTTGCCTTTGCAATGCACCATTGCTGTGCAGACACACCATAACTTAACCTCAAAACATCAGTGATAGAGTTAAAAATGTCAGAGACATTCCTGGGGTAAACACTAGGCAGATGTGATTATTGAATGAACAGAGCACGTGAGTGAGGACACGCCATTTCCCAAGAAATTCTGGGGAAGGATTTTTCCAGGCAGTGAGGTTACTTCTTCTTTTTTTTTTTTTTTTTTTTTTCTTTTTTTTTCTTTTTTTTTTTTAATTGTGGCTATGTTTTTCAACATTTCATTCAAATGAATGGGAGTTCTGGGGCATGACTCAGATGAGAATGAGACATAAAAAGAAACAGCCTGAGAACAAATACAGTCATATTTCTCCTCTGCACCTCCATACTAAGGTGTTTCAGTGACCTGTGTTTTCTTACAACTCCTTTGCATTAAAAGGGCTTTTTTAATGCTGGGGAAGGACAGATAGTTTAATATTAGATTTATCTAGCCATTCAAGCCAGGATGGTCAGCCAGGTCTTTCTGTTGCTCCTCAGCCTATTTTTGCAGGTTAGGATCTTGATTCTGCCAGAGTTTACCATAACGTAACAAGCCTATTTATCATTAAAAAACAGTGATACAATTAAATTATATTGATACCTATGGGATAGTTATTTAGTAATCAGGAACAGAAAAGTCCTGCCTGCAACTAGACTTTCTCATTCAAGATTTTCTACGACTTTGAACATTTGTCTTTTAAAGCCTTATCTGTGGCTTGCTGCCTCTTTAGGACAGAGTCTTCCTGCTACTCCATTCCTACAGCACCTAGCAAAGCTCTGTCCATGTTACATGTACATTCTAGGAGAATACCATCTTTCAGACCATCCTCACTACTCAGAGCCTTTTGGGGTATCAGAGGTAACTATTTTTTTAGCAGCAGAAACTGGCATTTGTGTTTGGATTGCAATCTATATAGAAAACTGCACTTTGTTTATTCGATGCTCTGTGTTACTTCCACTGGCTGTGCTGGTCTTGGTTCTCCCTCCACCCTCATTTAACCACCTTGCTGTGCTGGTGGAACCACACCTGCTTGTCAGTGCAGAGATGGCCAAGCCAAGCACTTCAAACCAGGCTTCATCATGCTGCTATGTGAAGCCACAGAAGTTCTGTCAGGTTTTTTTTATGGGAATTGACCCTGTGCTGACAACGTGAGAGTATGAAAAGCTTCATGCAAGCAGAGAACACAACCTCTGTATATTTTGTCTTTGCCTCATTTGAATTGTATTCTAGTCAACTCTTTTCTTTCCTATGTTATAAGTAGGCTTTAATGAAAAACGAAAAGAAATAAAAGGGGAATTTTCTTCCTGGGATTTTTTTTTTTTTGGCATCTCCTTCTGTGCTTTGCATTGGCAACTCGCAACAAGACAAGCTGCTTGGGTAGGATTTCTTCAAAAATCTGCTTTCCAGCAAATTTTTCAGGGAATCTCACTAGTGAAACCAAGGGCAGCACTTAGGATCAGTGCATTGAGAGCACACCCATTGAGAGCACACCCGTTGCTGTCTGCCAGGTTCACCTTCCTCTCAGACTGCTCTGGCAGCTTCTCTTCACCCCTCACAGGACGCTGCCAGAGCCCTGGTAAGTCTCCCTTGCACGCCAAGAGCTGCTCTACATCTCTGCTGAGCAACTGGGGCTCCGAGCACTCTCTGAGGCTATTGGCCCACCACTGTCCTCCAGGTTTATCTCAACTCTACCCCCAGTTTTGTCACTGTATCCTTCAATCCCCTCTCTCCCCATAAAAGTGTCTAGCTGTCTCTTAAACTCACTTTACCATTTGCTTCTTTGACCTCGCTTGGCAACTTATCCTTGTGTTTATTATTTGAGGTGGAATAGTTCTGGCTACATTCCTGGTTTTACTCTTAATTGTCTAATTTTTAGAATGGTGTCAGTGGGGTTGAGATTTGGGTTTGGGTTTTTTTTTAACTCATCATTCTTGTGACCAGGTCTTCTGTTTCATTAGGCTCCTTTGTGTCATCGGGACTTCCAATAAGTCAAAGAATCCTAATGAATCTTTTATTGGATCTTCCCAGATATTGCAGCTGGACTTTCCTGTCCATTAGTGCCATTCTGAACTGCGTGCACTGTCTTTAATTACTTTTTTGTTAATTGGAGGGCAGGGAGGTGAATGAGGATCTTCCCCAAGCAAGGAAAGGCTCAGTGGTTCTCCCTTTCCCTAGTTGCCTCAGGGGGAAGGTACAAACAGGGCTCAAGCAGGACTGAGCAGTAGAACTTTTTCATGTCCTCTGGCAGCTGGAGTTACCTGTGCCTGCTGGGGGGCTTTGTGTGCCCACCTCATGCTAGGAGGAGGAGCTAGGGCCTTTCTGGAGGCCCTCAACCTGCTCCAGAGTTTTTTTTCTTGGCCTTTTAGACAAAGTGCAGGGAGCAGCTTGCTTACCATACTGGATTTGCTGTCAGGTCCTACTGATGGCAAAACCAGGCTGCACATGACAGGGTTCTCTCAGAGCCTGCCTGAGAAAGGAGGAAGAAACACTGGTTTAAGGCACCTACCTGCATCTTCAGGAACTGTTCCCAGCTGCTGTAAGGTTGGTTGTTGGAGCAGTGAAATGAATCCTACTGATGTCCTGAAACAAATAGGCCTGGTTGGAGTGGCTTCTGAAATGAACAACTTGCTTAACCCAACACAGAAAGAGAAGGAAAGAGCTACTTCTTACATGTCCCTGCCTTCCCTTACAGGAATCATCACCTGTCTGAAGGATGGGTTGTTTGCAGGTGGGTTGCCTAACTGAAGCAATCTCCTGTTTGGTCAGTACAGTCCATACCCATGAAGACATGCACCAGAAGTGGATCATGTGGCTACAACCCAGGCAGGATAACTCTCGTGCTTTCCTGAAGCAGAGAGACACTTTGCTGGATTCACCTACCTTAAAAATATTCATCTGCTCTTGAATTCCAGTTGACACCATCAGAGAGGGAAGAGATCTCATTCCCTTTCCTACTCAACATATTGTATATCATGAAGTGGCAAGAAAAAAGGGAAGTGTTATCTCTATAATTAACATTCTCCATTCGAGAGGGCCATGGAAGCCACAGGACAGGAATAGTGTGTCAATCCCACTAAGACATTAACCATCAGCCAAAATAACATCAGTCACCATTTTCGGTTTAAGAACAAAGGGCAGAGGCATAAAAGATTTGCTCAATTAATTGTGGGATTGAAATTTTTCCAGAGAGCTGAGGATACTTGTAAGATATAATAGAGTGCAGCCCCGTCATCTTTCATATAGAGGTCAAGCTCACAGAAACTCAGCCTGCTGATCAGTCTCTGCATGTCCCAAAATGAGGAATTGGATGCTGCAAGAACCAGTGTCTGGGGGCTGCTTCTGTGAAATTCATGCAGTAAAGCACTTCCATTAAGGTGGTTACCTTGCTGATAGAATCTCGAAAACATGGAAATGAAAGGCAGAGACATTAAATGCCTCTCATAACGAACACCATAAAATAACAAGGAATAAAAGTTTTTAAACTTTTGTAAACATTTACCATTGTTCTCTCTGTGCTTGGCAGGTTGGGAGACGTAATGAGCATCAAACAGCAGTGTAGCAGTAAGTCTTGCACTGAAATAGTGGTGACAGCAAAAGCAAAAGGACATGCTCTGTCACTCATCAACCCACGCTTCATTTTTTGTAGCCATCTACCATTATTATTTGGCATGTGATTCCCCAAGCAGCAAACCATGGCTGTAGCTATTTACAGGTCACTGGAAGTCTGGCCTGTGCTGCAGTGGAGTTTTGGTTGTATTTCACAAAAGATACTTTTATTTATGTTTGAGTGATGCAGGCAAAACTGGAGGCTGATTTTTCTTTTTTTGGCTTTTAGTATAAACACTCGTGGCAGCTCTCTATTTTGGGTTCAGACTGAAAAACAGATTGTTTTGTAGTTGCAGAAGACTGCTGGGTAAATCAGAGGACATTGTTATTGCAGCTGAACTTTTCTTTCAACAAAGCAGGAGGAGTTGCTTTATTTTTTAATTCTGTGCAGTTTTATGTACACCATTTGCTCCAAATATTTGATGTTTGCCACACTTGTTATGAGTTTCTCCAGAGAGATGCTGTCTTTTGGCAGCAAAAGATAAAGTTGACTGATACAAATGAGTCACAGTACCCCAACAGTAATTAACAGTGATGCAATACCCAGGCGAAAAAGAGGACTTGAAGAATTAACTGTTGAGTTTTCTTGACGATGCAGCTGCACTTTAAGAGAGAAAGCTCAACCCATCATAGAACTCCATTGTGTACATTAGAGAAAAAAGCTTGGCAAGATACATTAAAGATTTTTGCTAAAGAGATACAAATATTTTGCAAGGGCAAAGGGCGCTGAGGCAGGCTGTACTTACTTCCAAAGAAAAGTAGGCAGTATGACAAAGAAACAGTAATATTTCTTTATCTTCGTTTTCACACTTCATCATCTACAAAAGACTGTCTTTTTCAACCTGCTGGACTGATTTAAGCCACCCCAACTCTAAATTAACTTTTACTTAAAAGTCAGTCTATGACATCCTAATCTAAGAAGTTATCTGTGCTTATGGTTTCAGCCCAGTTCTACAGAAGGCCACTTCTGCTATTTATAAACGGGATTTTACTGTTCTATAAAGTCCTTACACAAATCTCACAGGTCGAAAGAGAAGGAATGGTTGGGTAAGAAGACGAACGACTGAAGCAACGGCTTTATAGCACAATATGAAACTCGACACTGTTTTCTGCTGCCAGTATGATTCCCAAGTGAGATGGATAAATTGTGGTCAAGACCTGGACAGGTTAACTAGTGGTCATCAGTGCTGGTGGTACCTTTATATACAAAAAAAAAAAAAGGATACTATTGGACAGGGCATTTGAAATTTAATACCAGACATGAAACAAGACATCTGTTAGACTCTCATTTGTTTCTCTTTGAATGGGCTTTAATTGAAAGCTCAGTGAAAAATGCAGGTTACATTCTTAGTGTTATCAATAGTTTGTAACAGCAACAACATCAGAACAGTGATGCTTCTAATATTTATACATTTTCTAATTGGAGATGTCTAAGAGCAATACATTATCAGATATATATATATACACACAATCTCAAGCAATTAAAAGTAAATAATAAACCCCTCCTCCCAAAACCCTGAAATAATATATTTCCTTACACTAATAATGTCTTTTTCACATATACTTGACAAAGAGTCTTTTTTAAGTTACTTATCTTAAGAGTAATCTGTTAATGGAGATCCTGGACCAGCCCCATTAAAAGTTCAGTTTTAAGTTTATACAGCTTGCTAGCCACATAACCAGTGTGGCTTTACATTGTAAACAAATCCCAAATGTCTACAATGATTGGAATTAGTTTTGTGTAAAGGAGATCTATGCATCTTATGATAGAATAAATTTAAACCAATACATTAATAAGAGAGAGAGAAAAGGAGAGAGATAATTGACAAACAAAACAGTTTTGAGGGTTCAATTATGCAATTATTTAAAAACCAAGTTAACTTAATGGGAAGATTCTTATTTTCTGTACAGAGAGGCTCTGGTTCATCTGGCTTCAGCTGCTCTAGAAAGACAACCTTTAAAAAAAAAGGTTTGATTTGTGAAATTCACAAGCAGAGCTTCCAACTCTAAAAGTCTGCCCTTTGGCAGGGTGAGTACAAAGTTTACCAGAAGTATCTCAGGTGACTGCTCCTTCGTTTTGTGAGGAAAGCTGCACTAGCGTGCAGGAAGCTCAGCATATGCAGGGATGATGTAAGTGTAGAGCTAACCTTCAACAGGGAGGAATCATCCTACCCACTGCAGGAATTAAAAAGGTACAGCAAATTGTACCTAGAAGTTCAAGTGAAAATAACACAAAATAGGTGGAGACAGACATGAAAGCTAAGCACAGTTTATAGTAATCTTGAAACTGTGGCAATCTTGCTTACTTTTGTAGAAAACCACAAGTAAAAATCTCTTGAACTGATTGAATAGGAACTTGTGTAGCTCCAAATGGAAGGCCAGGCTGAGCAGAATCCTAGGGTTTAGTTAACTTGTGTCAAATAGGATGCGAAGACGCTCTCTGACAGAGGTGATCGAAGATGGCTGAGAGAGTTTGCAGTAGCTTATAATGTCCCATCTGGTTTTTTCACTTGTTTGAACTGTCTAAAGGGCCAACTGCAGTTTAGTCATGTTCCTCTGGTGCATGTTGTGATGACGAACTAATTCATCAGACCTGGCAAATTTTTTTTGACAGCTGGGCCACCGGCAACTGAAAGGCTTTTCACCTGTTAACAAAACACCCTGTTATTAGCTGAGCATACAGCTCATCTGAGACACTGCTGTTTGTTTTCTTTCTGTGGGGCTGTGAGGAGCTGGCAGAGCCCCTGTCAGGAGGAAAGGCACCCCGGGCTCTCCTGTGAGGGAGTGGAAGTGCCCCCAGCTCCTGCTCACATCAGTGCTCAGTGCTTTCCTACATCTGCCTCAGCTGATGTTTAACAACAGCTTTTTCAGGTGGCGTAGGACACTTTGCAGTGGTTCATTCCTGAGGACAGGCCCTTGCTGAACACTGTGTTGCCACAATTATGCCACTCTTGGCTCTCAAATGACCAGGTTTCAAAGTCACTCTGGCATTCACACAAGCTTCAGTCACACCTCAGGCCGTGGTGCAGACATATTGTGAGTCACTGTGGAAACTGTCAGTGACTATTTAGAGCCTGACCTCCAGTCAAGGGGAGTTTTTTCCAGCTAATTCAATGAGTTTTGGCTGAAGTTCTTTGAAACTGGTGAGTGTAAGTGAATATGGTAGAAGCAACAGAGTTCAGCATGAAGTCTGCTGAGCCAGACTCAAAGTTTTCCACTACCATCTAAATAAAGGGGATTCACATCTACAGGAGCTGTCAAATGCTCAAAATAGCATTTTTGTAATATTTTTATGAGCATAATATTCACTACAAATAACTCCAAGCAAAGCACATTCAAATTTAACAAGAAATGCCACCACTTTTCAACTGTTTAATCTGGTCTCTTGATTTCCTACAATGTTTTAAGTGGAATTTCAGGCTGTGTTTCTGATGCTGCAGGAATGCTGATGGAATGCTTTCATTAGCTCAGAGCAGTGCCCGGTGATTCATGCTCCTTTTTTTCATGTTCTTTTTTTTTTTCCCTCAAAATAAATGCAATATTTTAAAGTAGGTTGAGCTCTGGGGCTGGGCTCTTCAGTGCTGTCTACACCTCTCATCCTCTCCAACACACTCCAGACATGCTGGGGTGGTAGGACCTTACCCAGGCATCTTCTCTTCTTATTTACCTCACACTTTGGGCATTTCACAAACCAAATCCAAATTCAGGCAAAACAGGACTTGTATAAATGTATATTTCTGTTTGCAGACTCCCATGCAAGGTATTTTGGGTGGGAGGGGGATGCCTAGAATCTACTTTATCCACTTCGTAAAGATGCTGTCAAAAGCATCAATTTTCTCCCAACAGTGCATAAAACAGTGTGGGAAAAAATTTATCTGGTCAAAAACCACAGACTGTATAAGCATTTCATAAGCATTAGCAAAACCATCCTGTGAACTGAGGTATCTATGACTGAGCAGCTTCTCAGATCTACCACAGTAACAGCAGCACAGCTTCACTGTTTCACAGGCAGTCCTGGTTGTCCTCTCACAACATGGGGGAAGCAATCTCTATCAGTTCTGTGCTGGGCATAAATTACTTTGCACAGCTTCATGCTACAGATACCAGAAATCACATTTCCATTGCTAAACTATGGGTAGATAAAACTTCCTTTGATTACTTTTTTTTTGCTTTCAACAACAAAGATTGCCGTCAGAGTGAAATTGTTTTGTGAAGGAAAAAAACCCTGAATTTAACAAATAGTTTGGCAGTTGACTTAAAATTAAGATGGAATTACACAGAAGTCACCTGTGCTTTCCTTCCTCAGGATTTAACATGGAGCAGGTGCTTTCTCACTAAATTTAGGGGTTACAAGAAAGGAACAGGACAAGGTGGAGGTGAAAGATCCCCACCCACCAGTTGTGCTCATTCCCCTCTGGAGCTGACACATCCAAAAATGCTGTCAGGAGCAGCTCCATAACAGCAGCCCAGATCCTGTGCCAGTGGCGGGCAGCAAACCCACAGGAAGGTCTGTGCTGCCTGTGCTCAGGGGCTCAGATCACAGGGAGCCGTGGGGAAGTGGAACAGGGAGAGGAGCTTCACTAGCAAAAGAGAGCAAGTTCTTCACTGTAGCTAATCTGGGCCAAAAACTTTACTGGAGTCATGCAAGTCCTGAACTGGCAGATCAGTTAGCAATGAAATGTGATGGGGAATGCAGTTTATCCCAGCTTGCCAGCGTGTTACAACCACTTGCCATTTTGTCTCTCCCAGAACATTACCTCTTGCTGGTTAAGAAAACATCTTTCTTCATGCAAATGCACAGAGACCCAGGCCCTGCAGCTCAGCAGGACCATGGGGAGAACCCAGGAACACAGCCGTGCCCTTTGCCATTTGCAGATTGCAAGTGTAGATATGGCCCTTGGGTGAAGCATTTATTTGGCCACTGCCACAGAAAATGCCATTGTTCTCAGGTGAATCATTTCCTTTATTAAAATTTCTCTTTTATTTTTGGAAGTCTGAAATATGTGTTTTTATGGTCCAGAAGAGAAAAAAGAATTCTTAGCAGGGAGAAAAAGATTTTCAGGCTCCTTGTCCATCTGTACAGAGACTGAATTTAAAAGGTTAACACCAGTATGGAAAACACCGTGACATCCAACAACATGCCAAAGTGCTCGGTAAACAATCACTTGGTAAAAACGCTGCATACATAGCAGAAGGAACAGCAAATGTCAGTACACAGGAATAATTCTAAAACTTAAAACTGAAATACAGAGGTTAGTGCAGTTGCTACTTAATGGTGTTTACATTTATGTGAGGGCAGAGTAGACTAAAATGGCCTCCTTTTTTTCCCCTGTATTTACATGAAATACTATGGTTTCTACGAAAAAAAAAAAAAAAGTCCTTGAATATTTGAGTAAGCTTTTACTTTAGTGTCTGTCAGTGTGAGTTTGCAAAAGGCACTGCTTTTATCTTCTGGAGAGATTACAGTACAAGCAGCAAGAGCTTTGCCGTGCTATCCTGCCTTAGGCTCAGCTGACACTTGGGAGAAGCATGAGTAGGCACAAATACTTCAGATTACAGACCTTTGGCTAAAGCTAGAATTAAAATTTCTATCTTGTAGGGTTCTTTTAGTAAAGGCAGTAGATCAACTTGACATTTGTGGGCTGAGACCATGACGCTCCTTTCATAATAGCTGACAAAATTTATTTTGCCAAGCTGAAATTTCTTTAAACATGAAGGAAGAAAGCATAGTTTCTAAAATCACCTAAATCCCTTTGTGAAAAGTGACTATCATGCTTGGGGAATACAGCCACACTGAAAAATCAGCACACTCTGGAATTCTTTCTGCTGTTTTGAATATTTAACTCCTGGTTAAGACACTTTCTAATCACGTGATTTACAACAACATTGATTTAAAATTAAAAAATAAAGAAATATAAATGTGAAGAAAAGTTTACGCACTTGTTTTACCTGTATGAGTCCTGGTATGAGTCTTCAGATGATCAGATCTGGAGAACTTTCTCTGACAGGTTTTACACTGAAAGGGCTTCACACCTAAGAGACAAAACAAAAAAACAAACCCCACCTCTATTCTTATGTCCCAACAGTTTTTGGAAGGGTGAATGAAATCAGATATTTCTGAAGTTCCAAAAGACTGGATTTTATTTTTTTGTTCTAGTTACTGTAACTGCTCCTCCCAACTCTGTGCCCACACATTACAGAAAGTTAGTCATTAATGAGGCCACCATCCCCTTGTAACCTCCTCTTCCAGTGCCTGTGTCTGAAGCATCTGAACAGCCCCATCATAAACAAACCCCCACTTAAATCACTGCACCAAGGAGGGTCTGCAAACACTGTTAATCCTGAGCCTGTGGCTTGGCACTGTGGGTGTCATGAAGGAGAAAACAGGATGTAAGAACAATCAAGGTGCAAAAATCTATTTTCATGTGCTCCCAATAGGTTTAACTTACTTCACACCACTACTTTACACATAACACACAGGTCTTGGGCAAATCTTACACATGGGGAAATTTTCCTTGCAGAAATGTTTAGTTTTAAAGAGAATCTATCCTCTATACTGGGCATGCAGTACAGAGCAAAAGGTTTCATTAAGAAAGTTGTTTCAAATGATGGTGTCAGGATGTAAAAGTCACCTAAACAACCACAGTAGTGCTAAAAGGCCAATTAAAAAACCCAGCTACAGCCTTCTCCTAAAATTAACTTCAAGAATTTGGTGTTATGAGCAGACAACATCAGAAAAAATAGAAGTTCAGAAGTATACTTCAGGGATCATAATTCATGTACAGAGATTAACTGTAGTAAAAAAGTCTTGTCCACAAACCTGTGTGTCGTCTTTGGTGCCGCTTGAGTTGGTCTGAACGAGAAAATCTTCGTTCACAGTCTTTAAAATCACACTGATAAGGTTTTTCACCTGGAGAGGAAAAAACAGTTAATCACAAAATGTGGCTAAATGAAGGAACACCTCAACCAGAATCAGAAGAGGAAACATGTTGCTTTGAAAGACTTCTCTCAGCCTGAAGCAGTCTAATGGCACAACAGAACAGATTTGCCACAAAGCCAAACAACTGTGCTGGAAAGGCTGGCAGAATTCTACTGCATTGACACTGATACTGAATCTGCTTATTCTAAGAAAATCATCTATTAGGTTAAAGCTGCAAAAAAATTCAGGTTGAGTGATTTTTATTTTTTTTTTCTGCTGGAAAAGAACAGGAATGTCTTAGTTTATATTTCTCTAAAAGCCCCATTAAACCCTTTCCACCTGTTTCAGTAACACTTGATTCACACAAAGAAACTATTTTCAGTTTGAACTAAATTGGATTTAAGGCAAAAACTAAATAAGTTCCATCCACATCCACACAGGTGGCAATTTTAACCACATTAATTTAATTAGAAAAAACTGAGCAAAATTCAACCTCGGAAAAAGATATATCCATCCCCAAAACACAAATTAGGTTTCTTCCATGGAGTGCCATAAACAGAATTTCTCACATAGCTGCACGGCTCCCACAGGCAAGGCCATGAATTATTGCAAAACCTCATGTAAATATAAACTCTTCCCCTCCTCCCATGCAGTTCAGCACAGATCTTCAGGGTGGGATTTCTCTGGGACAAAAAGTGGGATTCAGAGGTTTTTAGAAAAAGAAATCCCTACAAACAAGGTCTCAAAAGAATGTGGATTTCAATGCAAAGGTCTTTGCATTGAAAGACAACCAACCATATAAACATTCAAAAAGAAATGCAGCAACTGAGGAGTATGAGGAGAAAGGGAAATACTGCCAGTGGGTAGCAGAGCACAGAAGTGGTGAAATTTGGCCAAGACAAGCCAAAACAATCCTTATGCTGTTGCAGCAGAAGCTCTGTGATCTTCCAAGTCTCACTTAATCTAAACTAATTCCTTTGCACAGCAGTGGAATCCTGCTGAAGTCTCAGCTATAATGACATTTATACCCACATAAAGTCTGGTTCCAGTGCCACAGCGCAGAGGCCTCAGCACGAGCAGGAATGAAACATCTCTCACTGCAAAGCTGGGAGGATCCTGGGCTTTATCTGGGAGGCACACAGAGGAGCAGCTGGGACCTGCTCTGGCTGCTGTGGGATGCTGAGATGTAAACCAAAGGTCCTGTGGGAAGGACCTAAAGGAAAACATCAGCTGGAGGGGGTGGTGGGTTTGATTTCTCTCTGCTCAATTTTAAAAACATATCACTTTGATAAGCCTTCGTGGCAGGTGTCTGCATTTCTGATTCTGCTATGAAGAGGAAATGTATTCTGGTTGCCCTGGTGTTCTGAGACACCAAAGCAAACCAATTTAGTTTAAGGCAGATGCCTTTTGATCCAGTGACAGAACAAGCAGCATATTAAGGAGAGCATTCCAAACTCATCCTGGTGTGGCTAAAATAAAAACTTTACAGAAGCAACTAAATCTGCAAGGACAAGCTAACTTCCTGTGACAGTCACCCCAAGGAGTTCACTGATTCTCAAACTTAGGTGTGGACAATTTCTATGTCTGCTGTGCTTAATTTATTAGCACAAGAGATTAAAGTTGCCACAGGTGTTTGAAATAGTTCCATACACTTTGACCGCAAGGACTCCCTGGGGGGTGCCTGCTTTTCAGAAACCACTTACTTCCAAGGAATTCAGCCCTCTGGCAGATTTAAGAGGGGGAATGTCAGCAGAGCAGAATGCAGTGACAGGATGATTGTCTGCTAATTGCAATATAAACTCAGAAGATGGTGAAGGAGGTATTGGAATAAAAGAGCATAGAGGGTCTGATAGCATGCACATGAAAGTATTTTTTTAGTACTTTGGAAAATAATCTTGATTAAATTAAAGACAGATTTAACCCATGCATATATTAAGGGAATCAATCTTAAATGTTTACATAGGGATATGATGACACTGCGAAGAAAACAAAAAGCAAATAAACAAAAAGAGGCACAACATTTGGACAGAAATCCTAATTTCCCTTTCCTTCTACATGTTCCATGTCAGCTGCCAAAGCTGACTGTCACATGCCTGTGAGCTCCCATAAATTTCATCAGAACAGGACAACAGAAACATCCCAGGTTAGAAAAAGCCTGTTAGAACCTCATTAAATTCCCACAGTGAGAGTGCCTCATTTCCCCAGGCCTATCAAAGCCTCTCCAAGTAAAAGGCTGAAGCCTCTTTATGTATGAAAATATCCAGCAATGCTGTCACCTTCTTATGTGAACACACACAGTCTCAAAACAAAACAGGATATGCAGATGGAGCTTCACCAGCCCTTCTGCCTGAGACAGGATTACTCACACTACTGACACACAAAAGAAAGCCTGATCTTAGTGCATAATGAAATAGTAAAGATGAGAGAGTAGAGGGAATGGTATATCTTTAATATCTAGGAAATTTTTTTTAAAAAAAGCTCAACAATTGTAAAGCAAGAGTGAATCTGCCTTTGCGCATATTGCAAGAAGTACTTCTAATAAAACTAACTTATTTTATCAGAAATAGTTAAACTAAGGGAAGTGTGCACATTTTCTCTGGAGCAAATTCATTTTCTCAGATGCATGGGAAAATAGAAAATTTACTGCTGTAGCAGTTGAACAAAATATTCACAGTCATTGCTTTTAATTACGGAGTTCTGCAAGAGTAAAAGCATGTTGCTAACAAGAACACATGAGAAAAGGAGGCTGATTTTTAAATCAGAGACTGCAAGTATGAATGAGAATCTGAAGGCTGTTCTACACTTCCTTCACCAACTTAAACCCCTTTTCTTAAATAAGTGTACCCACTTAATCAAATGAGTCCCATGGTCACAACTTTGCCTTGCTAATATTACATTTTTTATTCAATATAATTTACTTTAGCAAACTCACAGAGAATATGTTTATTTATTTAGTAGGGAGCCTTTATAGTTAGCATTTTCTGTCATCTGTCATCATCACACCATAGTTCAGCTGTGACATGTCATTACTATTCTGAAACTAATCTTGTATTTTAGATTCGTAAGTATTTTTATTTAGTGCTGTACAAATATCAGCCTGAACAGATACAGCTTGACACCCTACCATAAAGGACAACATTCCTGATCTACAGGTTCTCATACTCCATTGCAGGTCGTACCTGCAGCTGAGCCTATTTAGGCTAAAGAATAACATTACAAACAGGCAGAGGATATTCTCTCTGCAAACCTGCTCAGCTTTGTGTTAGGATAAATCCAGTTTTCCCAATGAGTGGCACTGAACCCAAAGGGTCTCTGGCAAGAGTGCTGATGCTTCCACCAGAAGTGAAATTTATGGAGGTCTGGACATCAATTTGTTTCTGCAAGGAAGTGCCTGAATTCTGCCACAGAATGACAACTCACATTATTTGCTATAAAGTTGAAAAGTTAGATGTATTTCTACATTTCCTTTCAGAGGTCTATCTGCTGCAGCAAAATACAGTGAGATAAGAAAAAAGCTTTTTTGGCTGTACATGTTTCAATAAAGGCATTGTTGAGAACAGATAAGCAGCCTCGGAGGGTACAAAGTGTTAACATATTTTCAGCTAAGGCTATTTGAAACACTGGTAAAAATTGACTACAGAATCCAACTTTGTGTTTCAGGGCCTTGCTTGGTTTTGCAATACTGCAACTGGTGAAGAAGAAGGGAAGATCTGATGAGCCAGTCCATTGTATGTATCTATTATAGAAAGAAAAAATAGAATCTAGAGGCAACAATATTCTGCAAAGATACAATCTGTTGGTTTAATGTCAGATATATGTAACAGCTTGTTTTCACATCATGTGTTCATCACTTTAGAAACTGACCTACTGCTACACTAAGATAGCCTAACGTGGAAGAGCTCCAAACCCATGAGTGAGCCCAGAACCACCTTAGAGGAAGACTTACAAGAGTTTTTGTTTGACAAGGAGAGGTGTACCAAACACAACCACGTTATTTTTGGAGAAAACTGGTTTCCAAATCTTGCTTTTGACATGTAGGAGAAACAAGTCAGGGTTAGACAAACACATGGAGTTACAAAAGAGACTGGAAATGGATCTGCATCACAACAGTGGGTTTGACTGCCCAGGGCTCCTGAAGAACACGGGAGTGGGAGACCTTTATGGCCACTAAGTCCAAACCATCCACACATCAAGCAGCCAGAAAAATATGATAACTGGGAAGTTATCTCCTTCACAGATCATCATACAATCCCAAAAAACTAGGACTGACAGACTACAGGAGGAGAGGAAATGAAGAGCATCATATTCTAAGCCTTTACAGCAGCCGTGAATTGCTAGTCCCAGATGATGATTATAGGAACAGTCTAGTACCCATTCAATGGGCTGAGGACAAAACCCTGCCAGCTGATAAAGGGGAAAGCTCCCTTCTGATCCTAAAGCTGCATGCATCAGGCAGGCAAGCTACCCAAGCAATTTTCACTCCAGCAGTGAATCTTCCCTTGCTTCCTCTCTTCAGCTGCAAGAATCCTTGAAAGATTATGTGGCAGTGTTGGTACCAGCAATAAGCTGATATCAAGCTTTGGGAAACAAGCTGGCCTCTTATGGAAAGGAAAAATTTGAGAAATAAATAAGTTTTGCTGTCAAGATATCAAAATATATGGGCAGAAAGATCTGCACCCACCTGTACAGAAAAGGTGTTTGAGTGGAAAAATGTTTTTTCTCTACCCAGTTCCACTACAGCATGAACCAGAGAGGGGGCATGTATGACCTCAAAGACAATGGGAGAAGCCTCTCTGGGGGTGGTAGACAGACACAGGCCTATCCCCTATGTCTTTTGGAGGGTTTGTGACTCTACAAGCCAGCATTATATATGATAAAACATTAAAAATCTTCTCCAGCTAAGGAAAAAAAATAAAATATGTAAGCTGAAGTCCTTGTGATTCATCCAGAAATAACACTGAGAAAGCCAAGCAACTAAATGAAATAAAATACAGGACCAGAACAAACAAATAAGGACTGCAAAAATACACAGTAAATCAATTTCAGAATGAAAGAAATAGTGATTATGAGAAAAATTCAGAACTGTTTAGGCATAATGAAGAAAAATACTGAATTTAATGGTCTCCAAAAGATTTCTAAATTTTCTTGTTTCCAATTTATTTACAGAAAGTAGAATAGCATTTCTGTAGGCCTTCCTTTCTAAAGATGAACTTGCACTTACTGTCTAAAGTATCTTAACTTTTTAATTTCAGCAGCTCTGAAGACAGCTGTCTCAATATTTTCTGACTTGCCCATTCATTAATAAAAGTGCTTTGCGTGCATTTCTCACAATTTCACACAATTAACTAACTGAATGGTCTCCAAAAGGAGAAGATTGCAACTATCTTTTATGAAATGTTAGACTATCTGCAGAAGATTGCAACTATCTTTTATGAAATGTTAGACTATCTGCTAGGTCACCCAGCATGGGCTGCCTTCTGCTCTCTTTCATCCCTTTGATCTTCTGTCTTATAGGTGGTTAACTGAACATGCATATTTACAGATTTCATCCACAGACTTCTAGGTAAGCATGGAAAGAACTATCTAAATACAAATATGACATGCAATCAAAAGAAAAACCCCCAAAATTTTAAAAACCCACAAGGAACATATCTGAAGATATATCATAATTTTACACACCCAACACCATAAATCCCCCAGTACGGGAAATAACGTAGTTTGCTCTTTGACAAGGTGCAGCAGAGCATTTGATTTCCACATTTTGAGATCTTATTTCCTGAACTCAGAGAGAATCCAGACATTAGCCTACAAACTACTGCCTTCAGGCTCAATCCTTCATGGAAAGATCTCACAGCAGGGAGCCTGTTTGCCAATCTCTGCCTCCACCCCAACCAGAAAAGGCTTACACAGGAGAACCAGAGGATGCTAAATGTCCAGGTTCTTCTTAAAAATTAACTTCTTAAGAATTAACATTAGATGAGATTTGGAGCGAGATTCAATGGTTCCAAATGAAGGGCGGGGGGGGAGAGGAAAAAAAATTAAAAGAGAAAACAACTCACAGCCCTGTAATAGGAAGAGAGGGAGGGAGGGAGGTGATCTACTTGCTGTCAGTGCTGCTGGTGTGTTTTCTTAGCTAGGTCCAGAGAGCCTTCTGCTCCGAAGGAGGGCTTGCCCCGCTGACAGAGCACACCCTCGCTCCTCTGGCAGATCCTCGCGCTCCCTGACCTGGCAGACAGCTTCGTGCCCCTCGTGCTGTCTTAAACCCTCCCTGCCCGCCCTGCTGAGCCGTGATTTATACCTACCAGTGTGCTTTCTGCTGTGCATCTGCAAGTGGGACAGCTTGAAGTATCTCTTGTTGCAGCCGGGGTAGGCGCACATGAAGGGGCGCTTCTCGTTGGATTCGCTCGCCGAGCGCACGATGGTCGGGGCCACTCCGGGCACACGCCGGACGTCCTGCAAGCACAGAGACCTGCTAATGCCACCTGCGTGCTCTCAGCTTTGGCTTCACACATTCGGGTCACTCAGCGCTTCCCCGGGACAAAGAGATACTTAGATCACACTGGAAACGGGGAATTTTATGTCGTTCTGCGTCAACAACCTTAGTATGCCTTAATCTGTTCTTTGCAGAGTGTTAAAATTATTCGAAGGTGAAGCGCAGTGAACTCTACTTAGTGAATTCTCTCAGCAATGTTTGTGTATGAGATTAAATGGCCCACGCTCTGACCTCGTGTATAACCACACGATCCTGGCAGAACTCTCACTGCCACATGAAATAGTTTTAAGTTTATACCAGTGTAAGAGGTAAGAGCATGAGCCAGAGGAGTATTGGGCTTTTTTATTTTAAATACTCATGTGAAGCTAAAGGACAAGGAAATGGGTATCTTTGATTAACACAAACTGATTAACAACAAAACAAAAACAACTGTCTAGGTGGAGCTGGTGAATAATTCAGCTTTAATGCATTTTGGCCACTGTCACCATGCTCCATCAAAGATGATCTCCTCCTTCTGGAATAATTAACTTCCTTAAACAATGTCAACCACTTACTTTTATTCACTCAACAAAAGCTGGCTCAGGAGCCTGTTTCTGAGAGCTTGCCACTGAAAAATGACCTGCTAAACTACACACAAAAGGGAAAGGAGAAAAGATGCTATCTAAAAACACCAATGTATGTTGACAACACAGAGCAACACAGAAAAGACACATACTCTGTAATGACTTTGCCATCAGTTTTAACAAAGTATATCTTTTACAGAGGTATTTAATAATGATATGACTGTCTCAGAAAGAGAGGAAATTAACTCCCATGGATGGTAAGATCCTCCCAAGTATTCACTGATTACTTAGTTATTAGGAAACAATCACATATTTTGTTTTAAGGAAATACATTCGAATTAGTAAAGTTTCAGAAACACATGAAAGCAAAATGTCATCTAACACTTTCTTATATGTAGTTATTAGATATAGTCCATCATAACCACAAAAGCTTCACATGGCCAGAGTGATTTGAGCTAGAAGTTGGAAACTGGATTACGTATTTTGGATGATCCTGAGAAGCTGGTAAGGAATATCGACTTCCAGACATATTTCAGAGTAAGAAATAAGCAATTTTACATGACTGTCTCAAAAAGAAATCTTATGTTAGAGTTCAGTGGCTTCAGTGAAGACAGGACACCTCCATGAAGCATTTCTTGACCACATGGGGAAGCCACAAATCAAGGATGGATTTATAAACAGCAGTGAAGCAGTAAAGGGACACTGAAAACAGGGAGCAGTTTGACTTCCTCGTGGAGAATGCCCCACAATACTCACTTGTATGCCTCTAAAGACTCCATGGGTGTGTATTCTGTACTGGGCCCCACAGCTGTATAACATGGGAGCACTGTGGTTCTCATTTTCATACCCCGCTGTGTGTCTGTAAATGAAGAGGGGAATAATGAAAAAATTAAATATTTTTCAGTGCTCAGCTCCATGTGAGAGGTTTCTTTTCTCAAGTCAGTGATAGCATATGCAGAGTTCACTTTTAAAGCCATGATATCCAAGTTCAAGCGAAATGCACCAAAGGAAACCTGCTCTGCCTTCACATGGATCTGCTCCCGCTGGCACAATGCACTGACTCCATACATACATCTATTAGTATCCATTGAGGCATCCAGGGAATAAAAAAAAAAAGAGAAATTATCATGATTTGAACTCTGATGTATTTCCACAAAGATTTTAGGTAAGAGGAAAAAATTCACATAGCAGCACAACGGTGTCATGTGCACATGTTCACGTTATTTATCAGTCAAACGTGGGGCTGGCTATTGCTAATATCTCTTGGAATGAGCAAAATGCCTCAAGTTTCACATTAAGTGCAGTGGATTTTTGTCAGCACCTCATGACTCAGATATTACCCGATACTACCAAGCAAGTGATGACATTTATAAGAATAGCAGTCATGTACTCATAAACAGATATTACAAATCAGTGTCTAAACTATTTATCTCACATATCAGCTTGCAGGATGCACTACAAATTAACCCTTTATAAAAATAAAAATTAAAAAAAAAAAAAAAGAACAGCCTATCCCTGCTAAGTATAAATTTTCAAGATTTCTCATGCAATACATAACTTTAAGAATTTGTAACTTTTGGTGTGTTTTGGGGTTGCCACAGCTATATGTTTTGTCTAATTATGTTCTTCAAAGTCCTGTGTTCTCCTGTCCTGAATGCTGGAACATTGCTGTGTCTCCTGTTTGCAGACTTCTTAATGTCAAAATCACATAGATATATCTTAGGCTTAATTTTTGAACGAGTATGTTACATTATCACTTGTAGAAGTATACATTGGCAGTGGTAAGTGTACATGTTTTGCACAACACCAGAAATTAGAAAGCCCAGAACAAAACCCCAGGGCACGGGGCTAGGGACAAAGATGGATATGTAGGATGTTATCCCAGTCTTTGCCAAATGCTTGCAATAGCAATTTGAAGGGGTCCCTGAGGTCCAGACTCTCATTTCACTGGTCCTTCCTTTCTCTTCACTCAAAGTTCATGTGCAGAGTAGAATTACAAGGAAGTTTTAAACCTCTTAAGTGATTTGCAGAACAGGCAGTGGAACTGGAATGCAGGACATGACTAAAGGGTTTGTGAAGCTGGCTGCAGAGGAGGGGAGCAGTGTCTGTGAGCAGCTCTCCTGCAGAGGGTGGGCTGCATTCCTCACCATTCACCCCCATAGTGACTGGCAGGCTGCTACCTGGCAGATGTGCTCTCTGAGCTCAGTCCTTTCACTGCTCTACAGTGCTGCTTTCAAATCCTGGCTCCACCTGACTGCTCAAATAAAAGGCTACATCTTTTGGGAAAGTATGCTCTGCTCATTTCAATTTTAATTCAATTTTAAGGTGGTCATAATGAAATAAATTATGGAGGGGTGGCAAGAAAGTATCTCTGTTCTTTGGTTATGTCTGCAATGGTAGGTAAAGAAAATACCATCAGCTGATTTAAACTGATTAAACTATTCTATAGCTATGTACCATGCCCAAATATATAGGGTCTCCTCTCTGCCCAGGACCCAGAAGTGGCCTTTTGCAGCCTAATCCAAGTAACAAATTATCATTTGCTATCACCATTTGATCAACACAGGGTCCCCACCAGCATCAAATTTTCCTCTCTGTTTAAAGGCAGCAAGTCTGTACACATCAAAAAAGGAAATAAAAAGCTGAGGAGAAGGGTGTTGAAATCCCCCAACCTGTGGTGACACCCATGTTGATCACAAATTACACCTCGCATTTTACAACAGAAATGGAATGAGAATGGCCATGGATAAGGAGGAAGCTCTGCAGTAGGAACTGTGGGTGACCTGTACAAAGCAGTAAATCAAGGGTAAATGTGAACTTCAGCACCAGTCACCCTGAGTGCAACCTCCCCTTCACGCCTGTCCTAACAACCTTAAACACTAAACAACAGACACAAAGGCAGATAAGAAGAATTCCCAGGACAGAAACTTTAGAAGGAGAATCAGGAACATGTAGTAAAATCTTGTACCATAAAACACAGCCGCACTTTCCCTCCAAATTCTCGTGGTTTTCATCTTTTGGTGATAATCTTCTTTGTAAGGACCAGTCAGTTCTGAAATAATTCCTCCCAGGAATAAGAAGCAGAACAAAAACCCTGTCTGTGCCCTAAGGAATGGCTCTGTGAATGAGAGGTAACCTCCAGATGATCTCCATCTCAATTTTTATTGCACAGTTGGGAAGCCTTCCTCAACATCCAGACTTTTACATATTTCCTCCCCTTATTTCTAGTTATACTTCACTGAAACTGTGCACACAACTGCAGAGCCATGAAGATTAAAACCTGTTTTCTGAGGCCTTTGACCCATAATATACTAAGTCCTTAACCAGCTCCCTAGGAGAAATGCTTTAATAATCAGGAGCCCTTATTTCCCATTTTACATTGGGCACATTTCCATCAGCATTGGCTGGTACTCAGCATGGCCATATGGCTGATGACAGCAAAATGGATCATGAGAGATTTCTTGGTTAAAACACTATTTATTCATTATGGAGCACTGTGGAATAATCTGACCTTTGGGGAGATAGAAATTAACAGGTGGATATTCTTTCCAGTTCTTTTTTCTTCCAGCCTCTTTACTCCATGAACCCATGATTTATGCCACAAAGTGTACATCGCAGTTGGCACAGTTGGCCTGTTTCACATGGCTGCAGTTTATATACAATAATAAAAGCAGGGATAGAAGAACAGATTGAAATCTAAATCCATTATTAAACTCAAACACCTGCTTTATTGCATGCAAGAGATAATGAGCAGATGCAAGGCCACATACACAAGGAATACAAGTAACTGATGAATTCATGCCTGCAGTACATTAACTAAATGGAAATCTCCAGAGGGTAGGACAGTCCTTAACTTTCATCTTTTCTAGTCAGGCATTTTGTGTTTGACTAGGCAAGGAAACAATGTCTTATAAGCTCAGGGCACCAAATCTATATGTATAACAATGAAAAATTATCCTGATGGATTCTCAGGACTAGATGACAGCCTAGGCCTCCACCAAAGTAGATGTTCTCTCTCAGCAGGATGGGCAGCTCAGACAGCACCACAGCAGCCTGGAGAAGTGCCAGGGGAGCCACTCACTGCCCTGCCCTCCTAGCAGGCTGAGAGCACGGCAGCTCCTACCCTGGGCCTTGCCCTGCTCCAAGGGCTCAGCAGCCCCAGCAGAAATCCAGCTAAAACCAGTGGGATAATCAGGGAGCAAACAGCTGAGTTAACCAAAGAAGAAGAAAAACCCAGAAAAATCCCCAGTAAGGCCCAGAGTCACGGTTAGGAGAGACACTAGACTGACCCCCAAAGGTCCTAAAAGAAATCAAAACTAAGCTAGATGAGATGCAGCCAAACTGACCTGGCAGGATCCAACACAAATTTTCTTTGAGCAAGAACTGAAGTTTTGGCCTCACAGTCCAGCTCTGCCTTTATTTGTAAATATACAACTCCCTTTAACTTCAATCGGAACTGCTCAAAGGCAGAAATGGACTATAAATATTTAGAGTTTGGGTTAGTTGGTGAAAAAAGGGCTTCAGTGTATTTTGTTTTCTGGATCTGGGCAGCCAGACCTGGAAACACAGCCATAAAATGTAATTCTAGATAACTGGGAAACAAAGGCCGATACTTACAAAGGAAGAACTCTGTGCTGCAGAGTATTTAGAAGCACTTGCATTTACCATTAGCCCAGCAAATCCTTAACACTCGCAGAGTAGCTCTTTTAAAATGATTAATCTTGGAGTTGTACAGATTGTACAGAGATTAATAAAAATGAAGGGTTTACAGATGAGAATGTGTGATGAAAAACAGAGCAGCTTTAGAGAGTTGTATCAATCTAAGTGGTTATAAAAAAAACTCATAAAAGATGACATCCTAATCTGAATATTTTTTAAAAGTAATCAAGCTGCAATTTCTCTCTCACACCATTTTTACTTTGTAAAACTGAAATTGCCTGTCTAATGTATAAAGCAGTTACAACTTAATCTGAAGAGTTAAGCTTTTTATTATTATTTCATAAACCAAAAAAGGGAAGTTTTAGGGCACACTGAGGAGAGCTAGAAAATTTCAGATGTAATGTGAATACACATTGATTCATGAGATTCAGACTTGGAAGAATAAAAAAAGCCAGAAAGCAAGATTACATAAAGCAGGCACCACATTAAGCTTCAATTTAATTGTGTTTCAATGCAGGAACAGGAATTTTAGGGTTTAGAAACAGAGCCAAAAATGAGGCAAAGTGAGGGTGTGGGCTAGTCCCGTTGATAACAGCACATAACGGAAGAGAAGTAGAGTTAATTCCCTCTGCTAAAACATTTACCATCCTAACACCCTGGGAAAAATATGTATGGAGACAGCAAAAAGATCCTGATTAGTTACATAGAAGATCTGTTTCTGCCTGGGTTTTGTCTAATACTGTTATGGAGGGCGGAGCATGAAGCTGCATTTTTATCTGTCCTTTCCAAGGCAAAGGAATATTAAAAAATGTGATTTCACAGATTTGAGTCCTTCTGCCATCTTCAATGAGAGAATCAGCTGGTTGATGAAAGTAAGGCTCTAGATTTTCAGGGGACCTTTGTGTTTCTGACTGCAATAGTCCATCTTTGGTTTGGGATTTTTTACCATTGACCTGAGTTGAATCAGGATTTCACCAAGCTCTTCCCTCCAAAACGAGACCGTCAGCTATCAGTGGGAAAGGATAAATTCCATATTAGAAACAGTAGATTATTTCCCATTTCCACCTCATATTGATTGCAGAACTGAATCCAAGTGGGAAGTCTTGTACCCCCAAATCTTACTAATAAAACCACGAAAGCTAAACAGAAAAACCTTTACAAAGCACTCCTAAACAAAGAAATGTTGTCACTGTCTTGTTTTAGTAGTTTTAATAGTTTTCTACACAGATCATACTTAGTATTCCTTACAGTGAGCCTGAGCAAACAGCAATAAACACCAATTTCCATGGAACATGCTGAGTGTTTCACATGCAAGCAAAACCAAAAGGGGAAAACCAAAATGTTGTCTGATGCTATGCTTGATTTCAGATGACTGTCAGGATATGGATCAAAGCTTTTTACTCAAGCAGCTGAAGAGACAATTACATTAAGTCTTGCTGTTGGGAACATAGCTACACTTCTCGTCTACCATGCTGTACCATTTCCTGCTTGGTATCAGTTATTTCTGTGCCACTTTTACACTTAACTCGTCCAAATATAAACGAAGGTTTTATTGTTTTGAGAGTTACCTCTAGAATTGCTATGGAAGGAAGCAGTGCTTTTCATATTGAACAAATGAAATAGCAACACAAAACTATGAAGGACAGAAACTGATGGCAGAAGTGTCCACTAATGTGGAACATGCATTTTGAGTTTCCTGGGACTCACTGACTTTCCTGCAACAGAATAAATCTGACCCCAGCAGCTCCTAACAAAATACCACAAAACAAGGAACAAATCATCAGCAGACACTCTGGGGAGATAAAATCCAGCCCCACAGTGAGGTTCGCTGCCTTAGCAATGAAGCTTTCCTTTCGGATTCTAGAAGCTGCCAGTTTGTGTGACAGCTCACAGACAAGCCAGCCCTCCCTCTGGTCCACCCAAAGTTCAGAAGGTGACAGAGAGGGCCCTGGACAAACAAGCAACACAATTAACACACACAAGCTCACAAGGCACTGCTCTTCCCTCACATGAGTTGTAACAACAACTTGAGCTCAACCAGAGCTCAATGAATTTGGAATTCAGAACCCAAGTGAAAATCTAAAATGTAGATTCAGGCACTTGAACTGTATGGTAGCAGTAATGGGTTATCTTCTTCTCCAGGGACAACTCTTGGCAAAGGGAAGCTCATCTTGGGCCATCATACATCCTTTTGGTTTGCCAGTGAGTAGAAACATCTAGAACTCATGGCTGCAGCCTTGTCCCTCTGCTTTCCTGTTTACACCTCTCTCCCCTTCCCCTGCCAGTCCATCACCGCGCTGTACTTTGGCAGAAACCACATCTCAGTTCCCTGCAGATGTCTCTCTTCACCATTTAGCAACAGCTGGCCAGGAACTCTATTCCATACCTTTTACTGCCTGGCCACCTTTGTCTGTCTCTCAGGCCATGCCTTCCACAGATTCCTAAGGCTTACATCTACTGACAGCACTCAGAGACCAAATTCCACTGACACATAGAAACTTCCTGTCCTCAGTTCCAATATCCAGTATTAAAATATCCATGAAGGAAAAAGCATTCAGAAAGAACAGTCTTCCATGTCCTTAAAACCACGGGCTGAAGCAGGCTCTAAGCAGATTAAATCATTGAAGAGTTTAGATGCCAAGCTCTTGCTACTGATGACATACAAAGAGGCCTGTTCATAAGCTTGCAGCTCAATGGGAATGATTTTCACCCTGACTGAAAAGGACACAGCTTTGGCCACCTGACAGTATTCTTTGCCCAGTTTCAAACTTTTAATCTGGGTTGAGGAGATTCTGGAGTTGATCACTCAAATATTGCTAAGACTGTAAAGATCTAGAACCAGAATGTTCTCAGATAAACTGCTAGACAACCTCAGCACAGAAACTGCCCACTAACTCTACCAAATTGCACTGCAAAATCTTCATTTCAGCATGTTAAACTTATGCTGAACACGAACCCAGAAAAGCAAGCTACTGACCTGGTCTGCTGTCAAGTATAAAGTGTATGACCTGTAAGTTTTATATAACTGCAGAGTTCTCTATTTGCAGAACTTACTGGCAATGTTTTCTTCCTTTTTATAATGTGCAAATGTCTCACTGAAGCCAGGAAGAAGTGCTGGGAAGAACTGAAGGCAAGGAGCTAAACAGGGACTGTCATCATTGGATAGAATCTAGAAGCTCCATATTTCAACAGGGAGATTGACTCTAAAATTCTTAAATTACAACTACGAGACTGAGAAAAGCATCGGAAACACTAAACGCCTGGGAATCACTTATGAACAGTTCATATATTTTAAAGATGTAAATCTTGGGAAGAATACCTTATGTTCATGGCAACCGAGATTGGAGGTACTGTGTATTGTAACTCTCAGCCAGAAAAGACAGATAACTATTTTGGCTCATATTACCAGTGATGAGGCTATGTCTAGCACTGATTTTCCACAGATTCTACAATCTTGGCCTATACCAAAACTTTCAGCTTTGTTTTACCATAGATCATTCATCTTGATTTTTTCCCCTTTTCGTGCATCCTAGTTCACATACTTTACACTGCTAACAGTCTGACTCCTGGACAAGTAAGAAACCATTTATTTTGTTCAGTGCTCCTTTAATATTTCTATTGTGACTTCTTTTTTTTCACTGAGTTCCCCAAAGAATAACCTCTTCCTTGCTTTAATAACTTGGACCTCAGTCAAGGTTGATGTGTTTCTCCATTTTGCAGGATATTTTCTTCAGAAGAGTCAAAACAGTGTCTAATATTGCAATGACTGATCTTTAAAGGGTACAGTTTAAAGAGGAAATCAAAAAGACTTAAGAAAGAAAAGTAGGAAATAGCCTTTAAAAAGAGGGGATAGGCAGAAAAGACAGTGGATTGTACACAACTGTAGGATTTTGGTATCTTCTCTAACCAGAGGAAGGATCCTTGATGGATTTCTTCAGGCTCAACTCTCTCATTCACTTCAATACAAATAGTTTACTATGCTACTATCTTCTCCCTCTAACCCTCAAACACCATTTGGGAATGAGCTACGAGGAGACCCATAATATTTTTTCCTTTATCACAGTACAACACTGCACACAAAGTCCATCTCCAACAAGACTTTCGCATCTGTGGACAACTACATGAAAGTACAAATCTGTGCAGGCTTTTATCAGGCTCTCCTGCTGTTCCCTCGAGACTGCACACGCTTAGACCCTGAGAACATCTCAAAGATGGCAATACCTGCCTTCAGTGGGGGAGTTTTCAGAGCCAATTATCTCCTCAGAGCAGTGAATCATTTGCTCCGAGCAGAGCGGGCAATCTGTGGCTTTCCCTTGGCTAAGATCAAAAGGTGGCTCTGTCGCTCATGGCAGCGACCGTGGACGAACCGCGATGAGGATGCGGCAGATCTCCATCCCCTCCGGCCCCCGGGTGCACTGGAGGATCCCCAGGCCTGGCAGAGCCGATGGAGGCACAGAGGGTGTGCAGATGGAGGCAGCGGCACGGGANCGCAGGAAGCCCCGCGGGGGAGGCGGGCAGGAGCCTCTTCCCGGCAGGTGGGAGGGCGACAATGGCCGGGAGGAAGGAAGCCGGGAGGCGGCCGGGCCGGGACACAGGACGCAGGGCCTGGCGAAGGCAGGGAAAGGGAAGAGGGATGGTAGGAAGGGGAGACAGCGCAAGGAGGAGAGCGCAAAGGGGCCGCGGCTGCCCCTCCGGGAGGGGCCCAGGCACCGGGAGCGGGGACAACCCAGCCCTGCCCTGCCCTGCCCTGCCCTGCCCTGCCCGGTGCCACCGAAGCCCCTGACACACCCAGCGCTGGGCTCCGTGGGCACGGCCAGCCAGCACCCCGGACCTCCGCCCAAGCTGGTGCAAGGACCATCAAACACAGCAAAAAACATCCGGGTGATGAGCCATTCTCAAGACCAGACAGTATTTTTTTCGTGCAAGTGACCAGATTCTGGCCATAAAATTCAAGATATAGTAAGCTCAGTAGTGCAGCTACACTAGGCAACATGTTAGAAGATAACAAAACTCCTTACCCTTTCAGTGTGGATCCCAAGTTCATTTGGTTCCATGTCATGCATTCAAGCTGTGAGGTCATTTGGTATAAATTGTCACTGTTGTGAAAAGATGTAGAATTAGAACTAAAATTACAGCTATTAAATATAAACCAAAACATCAGAATATCAACAATTTATTTGTTATTTCTTTTATATGTATAACAGTAGAAGGTAAATTTATTCTATATAATCCCATTTATCGATGCATTATGAATTTTTAAAAATAAAAGTAAATAAAAGGAAAGAAAATCTGTGCATCGAAAAGCGACTTTGAATCTGACGATTTGTACGGAGTTGGAAAGGGAAACATAAATTTTTTCCTTCCCAAAAAATAATATCCGATATTGACACATCGAAATGAATGAAACGAATATTAGCAGCCCGGCGGGGTAACGCAAAGGATTATTTGTTTTAAAAAGTCAAATCTGTTAACTGTTTTAACCAGGAGTGTGAGAGACCACGTGGGTAATGGAGTGAAACAGCTATCGTGACTCGTGATGGATGTTGCTACATAGAGGGGCTTGACAAGCAGGAGAAAAATGGAGTGGCTGAGCGATAAACGAAGCTCACCGCTGGAGCAGGCTCTTTCCCCGCCGGTACACACCCGGCGGCTCCGCTCGGAGCGGCAAACCCGGGCAGCGCGGCCGCGGGAGGCGGAAGGCGGGCGCGGAGCTCCGCGGAGCCCCGGGAACGCTCTCTCTGCAGGGCAGGTCCCCACGGGGCCCGGGAGGCTCCCCCGGCCCGGGCTCTCCCCGCAGCGCAGCTCTCACCCCGGCGAGCGCGGGGGGGGCGAGGCGGGAGCCCCCGGCCCTTCGGGCGGGCGGTGTGATTGATGCCGGGGAACCGCCGCTCGCAATAAACGCAAGTCTCCCCGCTGATTAATAACACCTAAATTCGCTGTATTTACGTGGTGAATTTGTATCATTTTGTTATTAGTGGAGGGTATTTTCTTTCTTTTCTTTTCTTTTCTTTTCTTTTCTTTTCTTTTCTTTTCTTTTCTTTTCTTTTCTTTTCTTTTCTTTTTTTTTTTTTTTTTTTAACTTCATGGCAGGTAGAAGAGACCTAAAAAAGTCAGATTCCGGTGGGAAGCTTTTGCATATAAAAACAAATTAAGTGACTTCAATCTCGAAGTATGCGTAATATCATTTGTCAGTATCACTGGACACTATTATTCATTAGTGTGTCTGAAGTGCTATTATGCTACTACAATGTCCTGCATATCAGCTCAGGAATTGTTAAACTCTCCTGCAGTTTCCCCATTTGCAATAGCAATCCGTGCTGGTCTGTGCCAACTACGTTTTGCAATTCCACGAATTCTTCCTGTAATGCTGCTGTAATTAATTCCTCCAGGACCCTGATTTTTATTAGAAGTGCCCGCCCGATGCATTTACAGCAGGAGATTTCCCTTTAACTTTCTTTCGCTTGACAGTTCATTTATAAGACCCTCCCCCACAATATCCACTTTTTCCCCTCCTTTGCTTTTTCATAAAGCAATACACTTATTCATCTTGTCACAGCTCGCAGCCACTGTATTCCCTGCCGCCCTTGGGTGACAGCGTCCAAGACAAGGCGCCCCGGGAGCAGGGCNCGCGGCTCGACGGCGGAGCCCGAGCTGGCTTCAGCCTCTGAAGGGAGCCCCGAGCGCCTTTCGGGCAGCCTCAGCATTGTGGAAAGCCCTGGGAGAGGGTTGGGAGCGGAACTCCGCCACTTGCTCTGAACCCTGCTCTGCCCCGTTTGGTGTCTCCTGAGCGGGGAGCCCCGGGAGAGACCCTAAACCCTCGTCCCCCTTTTCTTCCTGCTGCGGGGGGCTGGAGCCGGGGAATGACTGCGGGGGGAGCAGATGCCCGGCCTCTAACCCCACACCAGCCGGGGCCGGACCCCGCATCAGCCCGGCCTCGGACCCCACATCAGCTGTGCCCCCCCCCCGGGGCGAGCGGGGCCGCGTTTCGGACTCTCGGCACGCCCCAGGTGGGCCATACCCGGGCATCGGGATGCCCACGGAGCGGCACCCTCATCCCCTCCCACGGGCTTCAGGTGGGGTCTGTGCGATCTCTGCGGCCGGCAGCGGCCAAGGGGAGAAATTTCTCTTCTGCGCCGAGCCACGGAGCGGCGAGGTTTTCATCTCGAAAAAGCCAGGATCGCCGGAGCTTTGGCTAAATCGGCCTTGGGCGGGAGGCAGGTGAGCACCGCCGGGCTTCGCGCCCCTTAAGCCCGGGGATAAGAACGGCCTCGCCGCCCGCCGCTTGCCCGGGGGCCACCGGGCACGGGCTCGGATTGAGCATCTCGCATCTGACATGTGACAGAGAACAGGACGTCCCTAAAGCCACTTACGCCTCGCCAGGGTTTATTATTGACAGCACCGTGAGATGATCTCATGGAATCAACAACTCCGCTCAAAATCTCAGCTTTGGATGGGGTTTGAATGAGGAGGAGGAAAGAGAGGTCTCCAGGGATATGCCTGCTCTGATTCCAATCTGAATCCTTGGCCCTTCGAGCGGCCACAAAGAAGACACTAAAAATAACTTATTTTCATTACAGAGATGCTTTTAAAGAGAAACGAGAGGAAGGGGGGGAAACATTTCTACAACGGGGATTAATGTAAGTTGGAGTGGAATAAAAGGAAGTCAACGCCGAGCAAAAAGGGAACTTAAAAGGAAACCAGTAGTAGATCATATAGAGTTTGTTTTGGCCTGCACTGCAGTATTACCGAGTTCTTGACCTCTGCACAGAAACAGCTATAATCTGAACCGAGACTCCTCCACTTTTAAAGTCTTTGCAAGTGTGACTCACAGTAAATTTTCAACATCCAGCATGTTTACTACATTAAAGAGCGCGAGGTAGAAAAGTTCATATCACCATTTTAATGCACCCACAAAAGAACGCTTGCGATCTGCGCGGGTTTGTCATCCGTGTCCAGCTACCAGCCTCAGGCGCTGGGCTCCTTGGCGGGGCGGCGGGCCGCGCTATAAACACACAGCAAGTAGTGACCGAGGCGAGAGATTTCAGAGATAGTTTTCCTTCCAGCCTAAGAATCCTTCAACCATTTCTTTCTTCCTGACTTTGCCCCGGTACGGGAGAGAAGGCGAGCCTCTTGGGCCCCGAGTGCCTCCGCACTGCAGACGGGCTGCAAGCAGCCGGGCCCGGGAGCTGTCCTGGCGGAGGGACCCTAGTCCTTAGTCCTAGGACCCCTGCCCACACCCACTAGCTACCCGGCCCGGCTCCCCGCGGGCCAGGCTGGAGCCGTGCTCCGCGGAGAGCGGGGGAGCCGGGAGGGTCCCTCGCACCCAGCTGGAGAGATGGAGGGGAAAGTGAGGTGGAGGTGGAGGTGACTCCGTCTCCATCCTTTCCCTTTACTCTCGCTCCACCTCCGCCCGCCGAAGCATCACCCCTCGGGTCCCGTCGGACGCGGCGGATCCGGAACGGGGGTGACGGAGGAGGCTCTGCAGGGCGGAGCGGACCCGCAGCCTCGGCCGGGGTGAGCGGGCGAGGGACCACAAACCAGCGCTGCTCGGAAGTCCCGGGAGACGCAGAGAGGAGGCGGTGCAGGGAAACACCGGCCGCCGCATCCCGCCGGGAACAGAGGCAACACCTCCTGTTCCCGACCTCGTCTCCTCCGCCACATCCCCCCCTCCCCTGCTAAAGGTGAACGGGAGCGCCTGCTGTCCCCGGCCAGTGGGAGGAACGGCAAACCCCCCATTCCGGAGCACCTTCCCCTGAGCCCTCGCTGCGCGCTCCGCGCAACAGGAGCCATGTGCTCGGGGAAGCACGCAGCGAGCTTGGGCATGGTCGCCAGCCCCGACACTCGGATGCGGCGACCGAGCAATCACTTGACAAAGCAGAGCTGTCGAACTTGACCTGAACTGCGGAAACCAAAAGAAATCTTCGAGAAGGAGGTGCGGAATTAATACGTCTTGAAAAAAAAAAAAAATCACGATTTTGCCAAATCAGGATAAATATGGATAAGGACAGTAAGGTCGTTTCCGGGGAGGTGGCGATGTGACAAATGAGTCCTGCCCGTTTCTGTACCGCAACGACTCATCCACTTTCTTGACCACACTTTCAAGACCGTTTTGGACGTGTTCGGCAGGGGACAAAGAGTGGCCGCGCCGAGCTCAGCCACCTGTGCGGGCCTCGATGCGGGAGCGGGCTTTGTACAGCTAGGGCTGCCCTCGACCGGGAACAAGCTCTGCCTCACTTACACCCCCACACATCAGTATTGGCTCCTGTGAGGTTTAAAGGCTTAAATCCTTATCTTACTGGAGTGAGCCGTAAACCTCCCAGGGAGCAGGGCAGGATCGAGGCTGAGGTCGGGAGGACATCGGCCCCCGTCTTGCCGGGTGTGGGTCCCGAAGCGCTGGGCGGGAGGTGGCCGCGTTAGGGCGGTGACCTCTGTGCTCACCCCCTGCCTGACGCTGCCTCGCGGAGGCACATGGAAGATAGAGCTCTCGACACTATCAGCATTCTCCTATCGGAATCACACCTCCAGGTGCTGCCGCTTCCAGGAGCCGGGCGAGGGCGAGCCCCCGGGGCCCGGGGGGACTGGGGAAGGCGGCAGCTGCCCACGGTCGCTCGGAGCTGCCCTCCCCAAGGCTCCTCCAAACCATATTTATAGATTTCCCTGCGCGGCGAGCAATCTCTGTCACTTCAGCGCAGGAGTTCGCCCCGCCAATTATTCTGCAAGCTAATCTCTCTGGATAGACTTCTTTCCTTCCTTCATTACCTCATTCCCTCCTTCCCTTGACGTCAACTCACGTTCATTAGCGAAGTGGCTTCTGGAAGTGACAGAATTTTGTTGTCTCACGTCCAGTGTCGATTAATCTGAGATGATATAACCGGCCTACAAGAGGAGCCGCTCGCGGCTTCCTTCGCAGAGGCGCATTGTTTTGTGTGCGAGAGTTACTTAGCAACTCCGAGATACGGGACTGGCTCCAAGTTCACAAAAAGTTGAAGAATAAATTTTGGGGAACTTTTTTTACTCACTAAACACGTTGTAAAACTCCAACGCCCAGCCCCCATGTCAGACTGAAAAAAAAAAACAAAACCAAACGGGAAGCTGCGCTTGCCACGGGCCCGTCTGTTGGCAAAGGGATTCCGTTGCTTGCAGCAAAGCTCCAGACGCACCTTTCTCCCAGCAAGGAAATCCGATAGGTTTATTGCCCCGATTTCAATAAATAACCTCCCTGCAGGCCAGTTCCCATCACTCCTGGGAGCCATCGGAACGGCTCTTGGCCTGCAAGACGAAGCCCTTGGACGGAGCAGTTTTAATTGCCAGTACCACGCTCTGCCCATCGCTGGTGCTCACCAGCCAGCACTCCCACACCTTCCCGGCCTCGGGGAAGAGCTCCGGGGCTGCGGGGACTCCCAGCGCCGGGACCGAAGAGGAGGAGCGTGGCCCTGCAGCCTGGGGCTCAGCTCGGCTGCCCCAAGAGCTTCCCCTCGGCGCGGTTAAGGGCAAACCCTAAATTCGTTGCACCGGAGGGCTGGTGGACAGCCCCAAGGAGTGCGGGCAGCCCGGCTCCCTTTTCCCAGAGGCGGCCGGCACCTGCTGCGGGAGCGCGGCTCCCCCAAGTCGGCCGCGCTGTGCCCGACCCCGCCGGGATGCTCTGCCAGAGCCGAGCGGCGCCGCCGCCCCCGCCAACCCCGGCTCGGGAGGGCGAGCCGGCCCGGGAAACCTCCGAGACGCAGCGAAACCCGCGACGGAAGGCGCGGCGTCTTTTTTTCGTTTTGTGGGATTTTGGGATGTTGTTTTTCTTGCGGTTTTATTGGTTGGTTTCTTTGTTTTTCTTGGGGTTTTGTTTGTTTGTTCGTTTGGGGAGGGTTGGGGTGGTTTTGCCTTGGTATGGTTTGGTTTGGTTTTTATGTGTGAATCTTTTTTTTTTTTCTTTTTTCTTTT
>VZTN01000891.1:417553-435135 GCA_013400515.1 Erpornis zantholeuca
GGCCGCCGCCGTGCCCGGCCCGCCCCCGGGCGGTGCCCGCTGCAGCGAGCGAGGCTGCGGCCGGGAACGAGGTACCACGCGGGCTCCAGGAAATTTATTAGCGTGCTGCTAGGACGAGGCTCGGTATAAATCACCCAGCTGTATAGGGCCATAAAGCATCCCTGTGTATCCCGTCCTCGCCAGGGTTCTGGTGAATAGGAGTTCAGGGAAAGCTGGGTATCAGTAACATCTTTCAGATCTGGAGTATGTGACGTTTTTAAAGTCTTAGATATACAATGGGATATACTTATGGACCAGCTAAAACTATTACATAGAATTTTTATAGGTATTTGGTACTTACATACAAAAGAAATTTTTGGGAAAAAAGCTCTTAGGTAATATGTCCAGATCTTGGCATTTCTGCTAATGGCTTTGAAAGTAATAAAATTATTATTTTGGAAGAAGAAAAAAAAATATTCTAAAATGTCGTACATTATAAATAGGTCTATGGTAACTGAGATCTAGGGAATCAACAACTCCCAGGTCATAGGATGCAGAACCCACTGTAAAGGCACACAGAACTCTAAATGTAATAATACAGAAACACATCAGTAACAATACTTGGCATGGACACCAATTCAAATGCTTTGAGCCATCTGGGACACCATCTTAGAATATGGGTACAGACTGGAAATGTAAAACAAACATTTCTAGATTCAAAATAATTAGAAAGACTCCAGCTGCAGTGGACACACACTGCAGTATCCCTGATACCTCATGGGTAAAGAAAGGCACCCACAGCCTCAGGTCTCACTAACTCTTGGGTATTACAGGACAGGCACAGAACTGTCCTTTACCAGTTTCTTCAGCAGATTGGCCATAGCATGCTTTCCAAAACACTAACCATTCATGCCTTTTATCTATCAACCTAATTCTTTAACAAACACACTTTAACAACACAAGCAAAGTCCAAATCTCCCTTTGTTCTTGCAAAGCCCTTTTGCAGCCCTGTGCATGGATCCACTCTTCACAAGTTGTCCTCAGTGGGAAACAAGAGTGCTCCAGCAGCTGGTCTGTCTTAGCTGCTGATCTAAACCCCTTTTCACTGCATTTTGTTCTCATTCTACACACCTTAGAGTAATTCATCCATGTAAGCCCTTGACTAAAAGTGCTGTTGAGCAAGTGCTCCCATTGAAATCAGTGCCTGAGGATGTCAGTTCACCAGGACTTGTACCACGCAGGGGGGAAGCCAAGCACATCCTCTTTCTGAGGATATTTGGTTATCCTCAGGAAGACAAGCAGTGAGGGCAATGTGCCTAATGCCTAAAGGAGAAGAAAAACGAAAGCTCCTGGGTTCTGTTCAATACCTTCTTCACACCTCAGAGAAACGGAAGAGGTGACAGCAGTTTTGCCAGGACAATGGGGACTCCAGCAGTCTTTGTGAAGTGCATGGAGATCTTGGGTAAGCAAAGAAAGGCAGATGGTTGCATTTTGCAGCACAGCTCTGTGTGACGTGTCAGTGCTGTGACCTGTGAGGGGGTGGCAGGGCTGGAGCTGGAGAACTGTTGCAACACAGCGAGTCCCTCCTCCCAGCCCCAGCAGCACAGCACAGCCAACACCCACAGCTCCTTCACAGCCTGGGCAGACATTCCACTGCCCCCAGACCCCAGCACAGCCCTTTGGCTTCTTTGGAAACTGAGCAAGCCCAGTTCTTCATAACCACAGCTACATGAAGGTGTGCGTGTGTGTGACTGTGAGGCGGAGGAGCTCATTTTACTGATCTAGATGGCTGGAAGCAACAGGCAGCAAAAATGTACCCCCAACTGAAACAAGAGTTTTCCCAGTTCTAAATTCCAAGGCTTCCCACTCAATGTGGCTTTTGGTCAAACCCGATGCTTTACAGACAGTCTCTCCCTTGTGTGGGTATGGGACATCTGATCTGGACATGAGTGTGAAAGGCCATCTGAAAAGTCCATGGCTTTAGGGCACCAGCCCAAGAGAGATCTGCAAGCAGGGACAGAAGCCACAGAATCAAGTGCAATTCAGATGGGCTGCAGCTGTCACTGTTTTCACATTTGTGGCTGTCACCATCCAGCTGCAGCCTCTGCTGACCCCACTGCCACTGTCCCACAAAGCTCATACTGAGATGAGCTTTGCAGGGACAGTTCGAGTTGAAGCTTGCAGGAAGAGCTGGGGGAAGAAAGGAGATGAGGGAGGGAACCCACATGTTGAACTTGCCTTAGAAGTCTAATTACTTCTTCATGAGATGCAGGACATTCTTTACCCTTCAGATTTTATGTATGTTTGATTGCACTAAATTCATCTGAGTACTGCTATGACACAGGAATTAAAAGCACCGAGAGTTTGCTGTAGCTGTTGAGTCATGAGTGCAGACTGATCAAATCTACTGCTTGTTTTTCTTCCTATTACATGAAAGCAGAGTTCAATAAAGTTCAGATCGGAACTAAGACCTACTTTGTGATGTCTTGACAAACCTTTCCTGATATATTTATCATATATTAGTCAGAAAGAAAGAAGCACAAAGGAGCCCTGTCAACTTGTTATTTATGTTTCTTAAATGAAATAGTGAAAGGAACGAGCAAGTAAGTGTGATTCCTTTCTCTAGATTGCAGTATCATAGATTAATAGCTCTATGAACAGATTTGCAAGTAGCACCATCATGCTAGTCAAGATATTAAAAAAGTTTATGAGCAGTTGCTTAGGAAAAACAAGATAAAGCCTATGGAAATCTGATACTGGTCAATGGTGCATTTATTCAAAACATAATACTCACTTCAAGTCCCCATAAATCCTTTGCGAATGAAACTTCCATTGTGATCACTGTTCCAGATCTAAATGATTTATTTCTTTTTTCCTTTGGTAGACGTTAGATATATCTCAGAATGTAGAAGTTATGTACCTACTGATACAGAGTTAATCATGCACCCATGAGATAATAAATATTGAATTCAAATAAGAAGATATTTCAAAGAAGGATTATCTTTACAAGAAATTTTAAATTTATTTATTTGTGGATTAATTTGAGTAAAAAATCTCACATTTTTGTGTGATTTGTTTCAAAATCTTGGGATTTTGGGTTCCTGCGAGCAAAGAAGACATTGGATTGTACGCGGCTTCAAAATTGAGTTCTTAGCAATATTTAGAAGCAAAGAATGCTTTGGGTTGGAAATGGCTATAAAGATCATCTTGTTCCAACCCCTGTGATGTGGGCAGGGACACCTGCCACTATACCAGAGTACTCCAAGCCCCATCCAACCTGACCTTGAACACCCCCTGAAATGGGCCATCCACAGCTTCTCTGGGCAACCTGTGCCAGGGCCTCACCACCCTCACAGTAAAGAATTTCTTTCTAATATCCAGTCTAACCCTGCCCTCTGTCAGTGTGCAGCCATTCCCCTGTGTCCTGTTTCTCCATGCCCTTGTGAAAAGCCCCTCTCCAGCTCTCTTGTAGCTCCTTTAGGCACTGGGAAGCTGCTGGAATATTCCCCCAGAGCCTTCTCTTCTCCAGGCTGAACAACCCCAGTTCTCAGCCTGTCTTCACAGGAGAGGTGCTCCAGCCCTTGGAGCATCTCTGTGGCCTCATCTGGACCTGCTCCAGCAGGTTCATGTCCTTATGTTTGGGTGCCCCAGAGCTGCATGCAGGGTTCCAGGTGGAATCTCACCAGAATAAAGGAGCAGATTCCCCTCCCTGGACCTGCTGCCCACAGTGCTCTGGATGCAGCCCAGGCTACATTTGGCTTTCTGGGCTGTGAGTGCACATTCCAGGTCCTGTTGAGCTTCTGGTCAACCACCACCCCAAGTCCTTCTCCTCAGGGCTGTTCTCAATCCATTCTCTGCCCAGCCTGTGTTTGTGCTGGGGATTGCCCTGGCCCAGGTGCAGCACCTTGCTCTTGGCCTTGCTGAACTCCGTGAGGTTCTCCTGAGCCTCTCCTGCCATGTCCCTCTGGATGGCATCTTTTCCCTCCAGCATGCCAACTGCAGCACACAGCTTGGTGTTGTCGGCCAACTCGCTGAGGATGCCCTCCACCTCACTGTCAATGTCGCTGACAGAGAAGTTGAACAACACTGATCCCAGTTTATCTCAGTTTCACCCTGAGGAGCAGCAGCCTTTGCAGTTTCTATGTGCTTTTGAGGAAATGGGTCCTATTGCTCTGAGAAGCTGCCTGAAAACAAGGAATGTACTGAAAGGCCAAGCAGAAGAGACCCACCAGGAAAGCAGCGTGTCAACCCATTTTTCTGACTTCATGGTCTGAGCTCTCCAGTTTATAGAAGCCCTGTGGTCTTCACTGCCTCTGGGTTTTTGATTTCTTCTTTCCTAAGTGCTCAACCCGAAACAGACTCAGTTAGTTATAAGCTTACTCTCAGAACCTCTGGGCAGAAGTCAAAATAAGTTCAGCAAATTGGTTGGATATCAGCTAAAAACACACTTAATTTTTCATCCGATAAACTTCTCTCAGAGGAACTACTGGAGTCAGCTTCAGCCAGACACCAGATCTATAATGAAATAATTCTATGGTTGGGTAACATGAGCACCCTGTAATAGCTACATCTGCTTTATCATGGAATGGAAGTTCCTGAATAAGTTGGATATGTTCTCTGGCCAAATAAGGATTTCAGAGTATTTAACACTTGCAACATGCTCCACTCCAAACCTGTGTATCAGTAATATCAACCCAGATATTGTAAAGGGTTGGGCTCAGAGTTATGAGGACATACACAAAGGCATTTGCAATTGCCACCTAATGCATCTTCAGAGATTGTGTCACTTTGGACAGCTCAATCCAACCTTGCAATCTCCTGCCCTTAGCATCAAACAATCAGGATCAACCCCACAACCTCAGAGGAGGTAGATTTTGATGCACAAGAGGTAGATTTTCTTCAAGATCTGTAATATTATTTTAGCAAGCCTAACTAAAAGAGAAGCCAGAGGCCAGCCAGCACACAAAAGATGCCCTAGGCTGCCCAGCAAACCCAAGGGATCCAAGGAACCTCAAACACAGTTAAAAGAGGGAAGCACTCTCCACTCCTGGATGCCACGTTATTAGGTGACTAAGAGCTGTGCATTGTGAGGCTCTGAACAGTCTTGTACAACTTTTCCCAAATCACAGAAGTCCCCTGGGAAACCTCAGTAATCAAACAAGATCTCGCGGTCAGGAAGCTTTTCTTCATCCAGCTGATTTTATTTCCCCTTCATCATCCCATCTATTACTCATTACATCCTCCTGCCAAACTTGACATAACTCTTCTGTCTCTCTCTCATGCTTCCATGTTTCAGTTACATATAGACCATTACGTTCTTTCATACAAGCTTTTCCTACCCCTTATTCAGGCTGCACATACTTAGTCCTTTCCATTTTTCCTTGCTGTCCTCCTCTGCTGAAGAGAAGCACTCCAAATTGAACAGATATTCTACAAACAATTATATTTGGCAGTCTCTAAATGTAGAGACATGCAAACCAATGATTAAATCACCTTGAACAACTGAGTGAGAGTTCAAAGCCATAAAATTGTCAAATCGGGACAGGGAACTTTGGATGACACTGAAAGATCAACTTCACAGGAAGCCCTCAAGTAATGATGTATTAAAAAAAAACCCCAAGTTTGCTTTATGGTCCTTCTCTCAAGGAATGTGTTGTTAGGTACATATCTGCAGTGATTTTTATGCACGAAATATTTTAGAAGTGTTCTGCCACTGTGACATCAGGCAAATACTGGTAAACACATACTACCCTTTCAGTATTATAATATATTCCTGAGCTACAATATAATTATTGGTCCAAGATGCATACTGAAGTTCATATAAAGGCAACTTTTTACCCAATTAAATCACCTATTGTTGAGCAACTCATGCTTAAGACATTGGAACATTACTGTGTTACACAGTTACAACAATTTGCTCCTATCATCATATCCCGCTCAAAGATACAGCTTCCACAGCTTTCCCTGCTAGAAACTACTAGAAGGTGGGTTTTATCCATAAACAAGGCAAGGTCATTCCACAAACCAGAGCATTTTGGAAATCATTCTCCATCTACATAACTTACAGTTTTATAAGCTCATTTTGAAAGACTTCAAGTTTAGTCATCTGAAGACGATGAATATAGTAATTTATCTCTTTGAAATCTGGGAGCACTATATATTTGCTACATCCAGCTAGCAAGTACAAGTATCTAAACACCCATTTTTGTTAACTTTATGAACTTTATGATGAGACATGGATAATGGAGTGTGTAAGGTCCATTTGGGATCACTGAAAGTTTCACCATGCCTGGGAGAAAGGCGATGGCTGCAGAAACAAGACGGCTGCTATGTGACCTGTGGGAGCTCTCAACACCTGAGCAAGAAACATCTGGACATCTTTCAAAATTAAAAGGGCAACTGGCAGATTTAAATGATCATGGATACCCAACAGGAGGAGACATCCCAGAGAAGCACCTGCATCCACCTTCTAAGCCTGGACTTCTGTGGAGCATGAATGGCACATAATGTGCCTTTCCCTAGCCAAGCCCAAATATTTTTACTAGAATTACATTTTTGCAGGAGGATTTCTTTCTTTCTATAAAGCTCCTCTTTCCTCAACTTCTGTGCTTGTTCTCCGCCCTCAAAAGCATTCTTGTCATTAAAAAGAAGTATGCACACCATTCCAGTCTTTCCTAGGTAGCTGAAAGGAGCTGCACACCACAGGATATTTGTCAATCATTTTTATTCCGAAGACACAAGGTGCTCTGGTTCCTTGGCATGCATTTACCAGGAAAAAAGAGGGTGAAGAGAGTCTTAGCCCTCCTGTCCTCACCATGGGCTGCTGCAGCACATGGCTCTGCCTCACCTCCTGCAGGACTCTTGGCTGTTCTCTGACTTCTCCCACTGTGAACTGGGGTCACGTTCTCTCCTGACTGTGACCAGAAAAAAAATAGATGGCACAAGGTATGCAAGGTATCAGGCCCATGACCGCTGACAAATCTCTAAGTACTTCTGTGGATTATGTTGGAAGCATACTCCTGGAGATACTGTTCGTGTTTACAAAGTCTTCTGGGGTGAGCATTGCTCAATGGAAAAGCAGCGCAGAAATTTAACAAAAGCTACGCTGCAAAACGCAAAAAAGTAATTCTCCCACAGGAACTGAAAGGCATTTCATACATGTCCAATGAGACATTAAAAATAATTATGTGGAAGAGTAATAGCTCCCTTGGTTGTTTTAATATATTTTTGTCTACAAACAAGAAACGTTCTCTAAACTGCTGCCTTGGCTTGGCTTGAAAGGTCTCTCAAACAAAAGCCCTTCAAGTGACCCTTAGATTATTAAAGCTCAGTAACAATGAATGTGGATCTCAGCTCAAACAAAGACTGTAAAACTAAAAAGACAGCAGTTTTAGTCTTGGAAATGAGTGTGCCTCACTAAACTGGAAACACACAGAATGTATTTTTGATCAATAGTCATTCCTCCACTGAACAAACCTGAAACGTTTGTCTAAAGATTTCAACACTGGGTTTCTCTTAAACAGGAACTGCAAATAGTCTCACTTCTAGTACAAATGGAAAGGTTGGATTCCATGTATGAATTTAAACTTCCTAGAACTCATTCAGAGAGCACTTCAGATCAACAAGGGATTTTTTTATTCTATTCTTAATGATTTTTTTCCTCCAAAACTTGCTGAAATGTCGTTAGGATCATCAGAAATATTTGTGGTGAACAAAAATGTCAGCAATGCCAAATTACAAAGCTTAAACACTCTGATCTGTGTCTCCCATGAGAAAGATACAAAGGTTGAGATGTTCAATGACAGACATTAATGTCAAGTGCTAAAGCAGGAAAAGCAAACATACGAGTGGGGAGAGATATACAGACCCTATAGAATATCTTGTTTTGAAAGTCATATGTCATTTAAATGGCCTTTATAACTGAAGAAGTTAATTAAAAATATATTTTGGTGTGGTTTTCTGGCAGAACAAATACAGCTGCCAATTGATAGAGTCAGTTTTGCCCTCAACTGGAGGCACAACATTTATGTATCCCCTTCATTGCTGTGAGCCCCAAAATCTGTGCACAGTCTATGCACAGCCCAAAAAGGATGTTGTCAAAGCAAGTGGGACAAAATGTTAAAATCATCTCAGTTTCATGTCCTTTGCATCTATCAAACTTGCTCTTGCAGCCAGCAGAAGAACTGGAAAAGTAAGGATTGTAGCTACAGCTGGGAGAAGGGGCAATCTTCCTAAGGGACAGTGGTCCTCTCTCCAGCCCACCAGGAGCTTACCAGCCCCTCACCAACTGCTCTGGCTTTCCAAGTGTGCCCCGGTCTGTATTGCCTCAATATAGGTCTTTATTCTGCTCTCACTCCCTTTCCTTCTGAAGCAGCTGCCAAGCTCTCTCCCATCTCTGTGGCTCACCCATCACATTTTTGCTGGGAGCTCCATTTGCTTTTATCAGCACAGGGGCATCCAGGAGACACAAGTGTTTATCCATGACTTAGCTGGGGAGACCAGGAGATACTCTGATGATTTCACTGGGGAAGTTGACCACCAGTAGGAGAAACCGGAGAGCTGAGCAGGTAGATAAAAATGCAACACATTTTCCCTAAAAGAACACCCTCTGTACATTAACGAGGGCACAAAATGGATCTATAGAAATGATTCCATGGCCAAACTTTGTCTCTTCTTTGTCAGGTTCCGGAACAGAAAATGCAAATGGGCTTGATATTTGTAGTAGAGGAAATACAAACAAAACTGCGTGTCTGCTTTAACAGCTTGTAAGCCGTAAGATCACTTCTCTACACGGGGATGCTTAATGACTGGAACTGGATTAGAAACCCTTGCTGACCAAAGCTTTCTATTCAGCCTATTTCTATTCAGAGCAGTAAATTAGCTACCTTTGTGCTATGCCTGATTCCTGCCCAGGGGGTTAGGGAGATGTTTGTTCTGCATAACCATGGCAACAAAGTTGGCAATTAGCATCAAGTTTGGCTATTCCCCTGAGCAAGATTTACCCTGTGAACTTCATTTACCAGACATCAAGCAGCCAGCAGTGTCACAATGATGCATTTAATACAGTCAAGACTGGATCTGAATACAGTAATAATAAAAGACACTATAACCTACTAATCTACACTTGCATTTCCTTCTTAGCTGCCTCAACAATCATCTCTTGGCTCTTGCATGGCAAAGACTACTGCACTAAAACTCACCTGCAGAACGGAGTGATCACATAGTTATCTCAAAGTACAATTAGTTTTGGTACATTTGCATTAAATTAAAAAAAAATACGGGACAAAAATTAAATGTATCTGCAGGAGTAAAATGTTTCTGAATGATATGTGGAAATGAATACAGGTGAAAACACAAAATACAGTTTACTGAGTAAATTAATGGTTGATAGTGTCATCACTGATGGTTTTCAAAGCACTGACTTATGAGAATTCCAAATCTTTAAATGCAAGAATCTTCACTTTGTTCTATGTTTATATAGTGTTAAGAACAGTATGGCACTGGTCTGCCACCAGGGTTCCTAGGTGTTTCCCTGGTACAAATAAAAAACAGGAGCAGATGAAATATGATTATTAGAAAATATTAATTCTTAACACCTTAGCTTAACTTCTGGTACTACAAAATTAGGGCCTGGATTTCAACACAATTCAGAGTTACTGATCCATTTTGCCACTTGCATCCTTTTTATAGTTTGCACAACTATTCTTACTCTAAAGTTAGCTAGATTAGGATAGCATTGGTGGCCCTTTGAAGTTATCTTTTTATCATTATTCTCTCTATATTACAGTACAGAGCTCCTTGGTCAGAAAAGAAACCCTGATTATGTTGTGTCTCTGTACTTAATGCCCTGCAGTGCAGTACAAAATGCTGGTTGTAATTGTAGAATGAGTTAGGAAAAAGATAAACATTTGATATGAAATGTATCTTGTGAATGAAATATGAATTTAAGAGCCATCTTCTTTTTTTTTTTTTAATGAAGGTGAGCAATCCATTAACATTGATGGCTGCTATGCTCACAAAGATGTAAACTAAATACCTTTATCATTAAATGTGACATAGTAATATGTGCCAAAATACTCTGTCCCAGTATTCATTTGTGTCTGTCCAAACAGAGTGATTGGACATGATGCCTGTTCAAGGAAATGGCAAACTAGGACTTGTCATTTCTAAAGGTTATTAATCCTTAAGGTGTACTTAGCCATTTCCTTGTCATTTTCATCTTCTATATTAAATAAAACCTGAAACCATGCTAAGGTGAGGAAAAAACACCCTTGGACTAATACTACAACCATTTAAGAAGACAGCAAGTGCTCAAAGGCAGGATATATTTCTCCCATAAAGACAGCAACATATGGGTGATGCATCAAATGTAGAGGAAGAGAAGAGCAATATAAAATAAATAGCATCATGACATCAAAAGTTATATGAAGCCAACATAAACTAGGCAGGACTAGCTGTGCCATGCTGTGCCTGTGAAATATGTAAAGAAATAAATCCACTGCTATTTAAAAAAAAATCATATGCTGACAGAAAAGTACTATCATGCTTACAGTATCATTTAATACACATATTTAGCTCAATCCAAGCAGTTAGCAAGTCTTGGAAAACAAAGCAGAAATACTTTATCTTGGTTCGAGCAAAGCATTTGAAGGCAGGTTCCCCTAGGAAATGATGCTTGTGTGATTGCACTGCCAGTCCATCTGCCTCTCAAATAACTTCTCAGCCTCAGACCTGTTTCAGCCAAATTCTGTACAGACATGACATTCCCAGCAAAGCTGAGTGAGCACAAAGTTCAAGGAACTGGCAGCTCAACAGAAACAAAGGGACTTACACCAGTGCCCCACTAGAGAAGCTCTGCCGAGTGAGCTCAGCAGTTCTTTGCAGTTTGCTCCCCTGGCCAGTTACTCATCAGAGCAAACTCCAATCCGTGCTACCATTGCCCAGCTGTTATGTGGGGAGAAGTAAGGGAAGTGGAGGTAGCTGGGGAGGAGGGAGTCACAGGGGACACGAGGGAGCAGGGGTTGAGGGGTGGGCAAAGAGCTGGGAGGCAAGGATTGAAATCCAGGCAGCTAGGATTCATTAGTTCCACTGTCACAGAACAACTTGTTTCTCAGTATTACAGTTCAGCCAAGAAACCACTAAAAGGAGTTATTTGCACAGTTCAGTTGATACTGCATTTTCAAAACCTTTATTTGCTGGCATTTCACATCCTGTCTCCACCCATGGAGGCTTGAGCAGGGAGAAGATTTGATCAATCCTCAGCAAGCTGAACTGAACATTTACATGCATGGGGGAAGAAAAAAGATGCATAATAACATCACTCTAGAGGTGCAAACATCAGGTTGCTTTAAATATGCCAGAGGAGAACTTGTATCCTTCCAAAGGGAGATATTTTCTGTTTCTTTTCATCTGCACCATTGTCTCCTACATTTTATTCTGCTTGGGAATAGTAGAACGTGTGAGTAAGGACAAAGTTTACTAAATGTTGAATTAGTTGGGGTTGATTTAACCATTTAGGCTTTTACTTGTGCTTAGGGAAATGTGCTGAACTTTGAAGAAGTTGTTTGATGCTATTTTTTCTAAGTGGGATGTAAACCGATTCTCCTTCTTTTCCTATAAAGGACCCCATAAAAAGTTGTCCTGTGACACACACAGATGAACACCACAAAAGAAATATCCCAGTTGACAGAAACCTTCCCAGACACATGTATTTGTGAGCTATATATCAATTCCTTGCTCTGTCAAAAACAGACTAGATGATACAAAAGTACCCAGGTCACGCTAGAATATGTAGTCCTACAAGGACAATTTCCCAGTTTTTCCCATGTGACAAGACCTGTGACACCAGCTTCATTATTATGGTACTCTTCATTCCCAAATGTCATTAAGCATGAGTGATATCCAAAACCAGCTTCAGTTTGGCTCCAGGTAGGGCAGTGACCTATCCATTAATAGGGGCTTGACTATTCTGAGAGCAGAAGCAGAATTATCACCAGTGAGTTCTAGTTTCTATCAGAGCAGTAAAATTAAAACTCCAGCTGTTATTTCTTAAAAATAAACATCCCTAAAGGAGTGGTACAAACTCTTGGAAAGCCTTTTCTGCTTGCAATTTTTTTTTAAAGTGCAGAAATTTAACTCCCCCATGGTTTGCTCTCAATACCAGTAGTGGCTGAGGTTCCCAAAGAGCAAGTTCAATACCCAGAGGAGGGAGAATTTTGGACCATTCTCCAGTGCCTTGCCAACTACAGGGTGGGACTAGAAACCCCTGGGGCTAAATCGTCCTGAGAAATTTCTACCTCCCAGTGACTGTTTGTGTCTAAACCACCTGAAGGTATCTCCTATAGCTTGTCCTGAACACCTGGCCCTGAGTTACCATGTGGCTTCCAGTGGAACCTCTGGGGGTTCCTTCTTAATTGAGGTGTGGGAATAGAAGAGAACTGGCACTGGTATTTGCCCAGTTCTCTCTCAGAATAAGCGGCCAAAGCACACAGCATTGCAGAGAGGAAAAGTGTCTTGATCACTGAGTTCAGATGTAAAATGTGGCACCTTCATGGAGAGAAAAGCAGCAGAATTTGCCCATGAGCACTTTTATCACCTGGGTTTCAATGTTCTGCAGAGGTAAGAGGAAAGATAAGATGCAGGAACCAGAAAGGACCATGCAAACTCACTCATGGAACTGAGTCTCACAGTACAGCCAAAAGTCTTTGCTGAAGAGAAGCAGAGTTGTTTCAGGAGTGTGGAGGTGTGCAAAGAGGTCTGGAGGGAAGTTAAAGATGGTTGTGGCAGATGGTTGCATTCACTCTCCTGCCATCATCTCCTATCCAGAGTATGCCAGACATATCTCTGTTCTCCAAGTGCCACTCAATGGGTGGTGTAAGGAAAAAAGATAAAAGAATAAGGTGGTCATTGTGGTGAGAAATGACCTTTCATGCCAGAGAATCCAAGCTGCTTTGTTGGTACTGAGAGCTGAATGCAATTCTTTCCCATTGCTGGCCTTGCATCTGAGCAGCCACATTCACAGACCTACAACTGAACATGGGAGAGCTTTAAGGCCCAGATAATTTTCTGTTGTCTCCATTCATCTGGCACTTGTGTTCTTAGATTTCCTACGGTCCAGACAAGGACTCTGACGGGGCTAAACAACCACAGGCAGCAAATAAATTCAGAGTATATCAGTGTCTTGTGTGTCAGTGTCTCATATAATGCACCACTGACTTCCCATACGTTCGAAATAGATACCAGAAGAGACACCAGCTATGAAAATCCCCATATGAGCTAAGGAATCTCTTGTTTAGAAAACAAGCAGGATTACACAGGACTGTGCTTCTGCAGCAGACCTACCTCTATGCAGCAGCACCTAGGGCTGCTGGAAAGAAAAAGGGGGATTACAAAGCATTTGAAACATTACTTTTTTCTTCTGAACAAGGCTTGCACGAATCCTAACTCAGAACAGCTCACAACTGAAGTGCATTTAGTATTTAACTTCTCTTCATCAAATGACAAGGAGAGGTGGAATTTTTCTGTGCTTCACAAAGGGAATGCTGCCATGGCTCTCTGCACAGCAACTGTAATCAAATGTTCCGGAGATCCAAACTGGTTCTGACACAAATCCTTCCACGAATTTGTCACTGTCCTTCAGCACCTTGGTTTTCCTAGTGATGCAAAGTAGGACGTGAGTGACAGTGCTGGGACCAGGATACAGCAAAGCAGAGATCATCCTGCAGCTCTCTGGTTCTTCTGTGGTAGCATCAGGTAACTTCCTTAGAAATAAAGCTTTAATTGAACTTGAGTGACTAATATGTTCAAACCAGAAACTTTCCTGTGGGTTTTAAAAATTTAATTATATTCCATCCCCAAATTTTCCTAGGGCTACTCATTGAAAATACACAGCTGCACTGGTGAAACTGTCAGGGAAAGGAAGCAAGAGGTTTTGGCAGCTGCACAGAGGGGAAGAGGTGAGGCCCTGGACTCATGAGAAGGCGTTGGAGACAGTTTAGGTTTGGAGATCTCTGGAGTCTGATGACATTTTTGGCGATCTGAAGAAAACTCATTTCATCCCCGCCCTTTTGCGAATAAGGCAGAGGTGAGTAGGTTACCAGGCAGCAGGTCTTGGTCCCAGCTCTTGCAGTGACATATCATATGACCACAGTGAAAGTGTGCTTGGGTCCCTCCTCCATCTGCAGGAAGGAGGACGTGCACTTTCCATCATGAACATCCAGTGTTCACTGGGGCAGTCTGGGAGGAGAATTCTTAGCTCTATGAAACAGATGCGTTTGAGCCCAAAAGTGCTTAAGGTACATGCTGATGTTTGCAGCAAGGATTTCAGCTCAGGAGCATTGCACACACAATTCTGAGCTTATCTTCTCAGCAAAGAACATGATCATCCACGCAAAGTCACTCTGAAAGAACAAAAGAACAGCCTTCCTGGTATTTGTCTTACTTGCACACCACAGAAATAAATTTTCACTCTGTCTACAGCACCTTCTACATTTATGCAGCCCTTTTCACTGGAGAAGGAGTCAGCAGCAGGGCTCCAAGGCACTGGCACAGAATAAAATAGAAACAATCATTATGTAGGTAAGTTATTATCAATCTGTATTTTAGTAATTTAAAATGTAACAGAGAAGAGTAAAACCCAAAAGACATACCAATAGTCTAATAAACACTTGGGATTGTGACATACTGTAGAGGAAAATAAATCACCACCTTCAGAAAAAGTCTGCCTGAATAAAAAAAGACATTCCTGTGCAAGAGATGCTATTTCAATACTGTGGGTAAGAAGGTATACTATATAGGTATTGATTAGTGTTGATTTTTACTGCTGTTGTTTGAGCTGCCTACACTAAATATGGTAGAAATATCTCCTTCCCAGCCATGCAGTACAGCAAGACACCTTTAACATAGCAAAGACAGCTTTCAAAGCCTAACTTCTGAGGGGTTCAATACCAAAATCACAGAATATTACACCTTCACTGACATTCATATCAGCCTGGCTGAGAATTGCAGTTGATCTGATGATTTTATTCCTGAATTGGGCTTAATTTTAAACATGTGAACAATGTATATTCACAGAGTCCCCCTTAATCAGAGCTTCTTTCCCACTTTACTGCAGTAAAACCTTACTAATGCCATTTCTGAAGCACTCTGCCTCACATGCACCTCACAGATGCTGAAGAACTGGTGATATCTAGGGTGCTGTTAATCAGCTTCTTCAGAGAACACGAAAGAAAAGTGGCTCATGTGCACCCTCTGACACTGTGTGAGCCCCTCCTGCCCGTCCTGCAGCAGTGGCCCCTCCAGCTCTCCTTGATATGCTAAGGCAAGAGCAGACCAAAAAGAAACATTCACCTCTCGGCAGTGTACATCAATGAGGAAACCAAATAGGTTGATCAAAGAAAAATGCGACTATGACCCATCCTTGGAACCAAATCAAAGAGTATTTGATGGCAGCAGTAGGTCTCCAAGAAGAAAACAAAGTTAAACTACTCTAAAAAAATCCAAAGAAGAATACATGGGATATTTTGTTGTGGTCATTGCCAGCCAGATTATGATTGGTTACAAATGTTAAGGGCCCTTGAGTTTCTTGAGTCCTTAATCCATCAAATTGGCCATCACTATGTGCCAAGCAATGACCTCAGTCAAAAGCCATAAATCACTGCTCAGTTAAAGAACCAAGCCTGCAAGCTCCCTCAAGTATCGCTTCCCTCAGCACTTGTGCCTGGGAAGGCAGGCTGCCCAGGGTTTGGGATCAGCTGATTTATGTGGAAGAAGACAAAAGAGCTCTCAACTCCCAGTACCAAATTCTGCATTAACAGACACCAGCATGGAGCACACTGAATTAAAAAAGACAATAAAAGCCAGAGTGTTTGCTCTGCCTGTGGGTTAACAGCTGAAGGATCTGCTTCCTTACAGTGTGGTCCCAGTAGGAGATTCAAAGCAGCATGGAAGAAGCTGTATCAGAATTTTTATCTATTACCCCTCTAATCCTCTCTCTAATTGCTAATCCTCCTCAGGGCATCGCCAGTCACCTTGCAGTTACTGCACTTCGTAAAGAGTGCCAAAGACATGTGCTGCTCACCCATATCATTGTAAATTCTCAGAGAGTTCACTCCATTCTGAAGCAGAGGAATCTCTAGCTGTGTTCTATTTGGCATCAGTACCAAAGCTGATGAAGCCTTTTATTAAATATGAAAGTTAGTTCTTCTTTACATACATGAAACAGGTGTTCAACCATAAAGCTTTCTACAGTAGGAACTGTATGATCAAAGTAACCTTAAAAAATCCTGTTCTAAACACTTTGAGGATACAGGAGAATGTAAGGGGAGGAGGGAAAAAGGAATATTTCAAACAGTAGACAATAAGGGTGGTTACATTTTTCACCACTGGGCACTTTACAGCAAACTGCATTTCCTGTGGTAGGACAGCTTTCATGGAACCTTTCACCATCTCTCTCTACTGCAGTGATTTCTAGTGTTTTTTCAAATATTTATCTGCTTGTGCTTCCATACATGTATCTATGAGATATATATATTTAAGAGACAGTAAGTAACAACATTATAGGTTACAGGAGAAATACGCAGTGGGGTGCTGTATCATTAAATGCAAATATTTCCAAGGCAGTTTGGAGCTGAAATCTGTGTCTGCATTAATAATACCTTCCATAAGATTCTAATCTCACAAGCTTTCTGCACGTCCCAAATTAGGCTGTAGGAATTACAGCAGAGGCAACACATATTAGTCATTCAAATTTAAATACAGGAGTCAGTCCTTGCAGGAACAGACTATATTTTGGCAATGAAATATTACCTCTCACAGTCCAAAGTAGTATCTTTAATGAAAATTCATCAGAATTAAAAGCATTGGCAAAGTAAGTGTTTTGGGCTTTCATACAACCTTATTTTTAAATGCTTTTGGCAGCCAACTCCATCTTTAAAATTCCATTACAATTATGTGGAATTGCCTTCTATGCTGAAAGGACATAAAGCAACGAGAATAGATTTACCTCCATTCTGTTTCCGTTCCAAGAACTCCTGAGGAATAAAACCTGACACAGAGGGAATGAAGTGACTTGGCTTTCATGGCAGGCATACATAAACCACAGGAGGACAGAACCACTCTGCCCACTACAGTCCTTCAGACCTTGAGATCCTGGCTCCAGGAAAGGGAATTCCAGGGGAATCTTGCCACTGTGCCAAACCTAGTCATGCCTGCACCCTCCTGTTGCAAAAGGCATTGTGACTGGAAACAACTTTTTATCACAGGCTTTTCTCCATACACCTGCCCCACCAGCTCTTTTCCAAAGTTGTGTGCCCCCTGACATTTTGGAAACTAAGAAGTGCAGTGCTGCTGTGTGTGGGAATCATAGCCTAAAGCGATCCAGTGCCCCAAGATTCACAGTGAAGCTGCAGTCAGCAACATGCTGGACATCCACTGGCTGCAGAAAGCCAGGGATTTGACCCGAGAAGCTCAACAGAGAAAGCAATTTAAAATATACAGCTGCCAATGCAACATGGTGTCTTTTTGGCAGAGAAGATAAAAATAGCATAGAAACGACAGCTCTGTTCTTTTTATGAAAGCCTGGCAGCTTTCCAGTAGAGACTTAA
>VZTN01000891.1:435171-463996 GCA_013400515.1 Erpornis zantholeuca
ATGTGGTCCAAGACTGGTCATACGAACCTGAGAAATATGGAATAAGAGGCTGGGCTGAAGCAGCCAAAGTGGTACCACCAGCTGCAGCCCCATTAATTAATGCTCTGCGGTATGTGGCTGTAAGAATGACCCTGATAATTGTTGAATACGAGCAGATAACTTTTACAGAACAGCTCTGCTTTTCTTACTGTGGTGTACTTACCCAAGGAGTACCTTGCACATTTTCCCCGTCTCACAGGGCAGTAAATTAGTTCTAATTGCAAAGGTATGTAGTAAAAGCTGTGCTCAGCCTTCTGCAGCATGGGAAGATTTATTTTACAGTTTTAGGTTTTCTCTGGATGCCTAAAACTGGGGGGAAAGGAACATGAGAGAAAATGCAGATTTTATAGATCTATAAAATTACCTCAGTTTAGACAAATAAGTGTTTCTTTGCAACTCAAACAATGTAATTGAAAACTAGACTTCTGTGGGGGAAAGCATGGTGTACCAGAATAGAGATTTCTTTTTTTATTTTTTGCAGTTCTTCTTTTAATTTGAAAAGAATGACAACTTTATCTGCTTAAAGGGGAAACTATGACAGTACAATAAACTATTCTTAACATACCCTAACTCTAGTTTTACGAATCATTTCGAAGAAAATTTTGCAAATAGCAGATACAGAGCAAAAGTTTGCAGCTCCACTGACAGCACTGACTTGTGCAAACAGCAGCAACTGCCTGAAGGAGCTACCAGAGCTACCGGGTGCAATCCTCCAGCAGAAAGAGCCCAGGATTTCAGATGCTATGCCTGTAGTCTCTGTGTGGCACTCAGTTATGCTCTAAATCCTCTTTTACAAATATTTTCTTTGTCTTTTTTGTCTCCTGTACATGGCTGTCCCCTGTCCCTGCTCCAGGCAGGCCTCCACACTAAAATCCAGCAGCTGCCCACCGCAGCTCCTCACTTCTTCCAGAGCCAGATCCTTCTGGTACTTGTGAGCTTTACAAACAGCCTGAGGATTTTATCTCAAAACAAAGCTGTTGGGTTGATGCAAAGAAACAATGTTTATTTCAGACTCCAGAATACAGCTTGCATGTCCTGTGCAGAGGCAGGGACACTTAACATGTGTTGCTTTTAGCACTGAGCTACCTGTTCCTGTCAGGGATTTGACATAGAGGGGAAATGCTGTTTTCTTGTTTCTCAGTAAGTGCCAGAAAGGAACCAATTCCTCTGACCAAACCCCAGCACCTACATGCATGACAATAGATACATAGTCTTAAAATGAAATCCACAAACAAAAAATAGTCACCCAAATCAAGGCCAAACAAAAGACAGGAGAAGGTTTTTTGGATTGTCTGGTTCTTCCGGGAATGCAGCTGTGCATTCCAGCAGGCAGCAAGAATGTGGGTTTTTCCACTTATGCTGATCACAAGCTTTGCTACATTCTGGGCAAAAGCATTCACCCCCCTGTATGTGGTTCAACTAGATAGCTTTGCAGAATAACACTACTCTACATCAAAGAAGGGAAATTAAACAAAGATTCTTTGAAAGACTTCTAATGTCAGCCAGTATCATAGGGCAGAAAAATTAAGTCATTGTTAGGAGCACACATGTATTTTTCTGGCAGTGCAAGCCTGAATATACTGGGCACATCTGACATACAACTTGATGTTGTCTCAGGATTTCTCCTCCCACAGCCAAGTGTAATAGAATCCAGAAGTTTTGCCAAATTTATCACATGCAGTTCTGTTACTTGTGGTTCTTTATGCCAATTTAGTATGATCAGTAATGAGCAGCCAAAAGGCCTCCTCAAGTCCTTGTGCTGCTGTGTATTTTCCTGTCTCTCCAAAGGGCCACAAAGCATTGACTTTCCTGGTGCCCCCACTTTTGGCTGAAACCTTCTTGCGCCGTGAACAAAGTGATGCCAACAACAAAGGAGCAAAGGAACTTCTGATGAGGACTCCTGTAGCAGTGCGCCCCCTAAAAGCAGAGCTTTCCATTACATCGAACCTCCAAATACGGGCTCGTAGCCAGACTGCACCCCTGACCTGTAGGGTTCCTTATCTGTATCCTCACTGGGCAATGCCTCATGTAATCCCACCCATCTAACCTGGTAAAAGGCCACTACTTGCCTGGCCACATGCTCTTTCACTTCTGCCTGTGGGGTGAGTGCTGATGCCAGTGCTCATCCCAGGTGCTTTTTCTGTTATTAAACATTTTCTTTTTGAAGAATGTGATCGTTGCCCATCTCTCCTTCTAAGCTACTGCCTCAAGCTCGCTGGAGAAGCCACCTTCGAGGTAGTTCTTAGCTCCTGCTGGGGGTCTTTCTTCTTGGGCAAAACCAGCCAGACAGCAAAGTAACAGACTCCCCCTGAGCCACTACCAGTGGGGATTGTTAGAGATACAACTAATCCTGTACCTAATAACTGAACTACTGCAAAAGATCCTTGGAACTCATTCCTACTGCCAAACAGCACAAAGTTTAAATAGCATCGCTGTCTGCCTCAAGTGTGCTGCGTTAAAAACAGATCCTCGCCTTACCTTCTGACACAGCATTGTAGAAGAAGAAGCCAAAAACAAACAAAAAAAACCAAAAAAAACCAAAAAAAACCAAACCAAAACAAAACAAAAAAAAAAACCAAAACCACAAACAAACCACTTTTGTAGTAGCCAGTTTGTAATGACATGACAAAAATTGCTAGTAAGGGGAGAAGAGTCACAAGACAATGTGATCTTCAGCGTGTGGTTTGTCAAATCCAAAAGTGAGTTCATCACTATGAAAATGCCCAGTATCCAATGGAGTTTGATTCAATTCTCCATATTTTCTAACAATGTTCTAATGTGGAGACAGGCAAAAATTGTGATGAATGTCTTGAGAGGACCATAATTTATTGATATTTGCTTAAAGCTCTGCCTCTCCTCAGAGCAAGTGCTTATCTGCTGCACCAGTAGATGGCCCCTTAGCAGGACACATTTTAAAGTTCCCTCTTTGTCACCTCTCAAAAGAAAGTGTTTCATCCCTTAAACATCTACAGAAGTCTCTTTGTACTTGTTCTGGCTCTCATTAATTTTAAGGGGAGTTGGAGAAAGCACTAGCAGAGCTTATAAAAATAAAAAACAATGAGAAAGAATGGGATATAAAAACAAAATTCATTGCCTCCAAATATGCCTCATTCTCTTTTTTACCTTTCAATAATGATTACATGTGCCTTCTGCACATTCAAGCATCAGAAAAACATATAAACCATTTTTATGGCACAGAGCAAAAATTTATCTACTTATTTCAGCTTAGATCTGCAAGAATACACTTAAATTTTAGAAGTGGAGTGAGAAAACAAAGACAGTTTTATTCCATGAACAGCAATTACTCCAGCTGTCAGCACAAGTCACTTTTACTGCTAAAACAAAAGTGCGAAGCATCAAGTGGATCCCACAAAAACAATACAAGTTTATTTTAGAAGACCACACCTTCTGTTCTGTAGACCCTTAAGTTAGGCACAAGTAAGAGCAAATTACCAAGCAGAATTTAAAGGAATGAAAATGCCACACATTCAAGGGAGAAACTATTTTTTTCCTTAGCACTGACAAGATCCAAAGTTAGTACTGAGTTTCAAAAACATTTACAGATCTTCTGCAACTCTCCCACACTTTGCTGTACAGAGAAATCCTGCTGCTGGTGTAGACAAGAGGAGTTCTGCTATCAACTTCAGTGGAAGCCAGAACTGTACCCTTTTTTATTAGCAAAGGCCACAAACCCCAAATTCAGCCCTCTCTGGTTTGTTTTCAGCAACAGAGGGGTGTCAACACTAACTGAAAGGCAGTGAGTTTTTTAAGTAGCTATTGGTTATGTTAAACATTATTCAAACTGTGATCTCTCTCAGTCATTAAAGCAATCATATTGCTGGAAACGTCAAACTGCAGGTAATTCATCAATATAGAAATGGCAATACTAATTTAAACCTGACAATTCCAAAAGTCTCATTTTCTTTAAAACAAAACACAAAGATAAAATGTAAAATTAAAGTCTAAAGGGGACGGTAAAGGTGTTACTAAAAACTCTCACCTGGATTCTTTTCCAGGTCACACTGATGTAAATACTGTATATTTCTAAACTTTCTCTTGGCTTCCTCAGCATTTATACCTGAAAGGGAGTAAATCCTAGAACAACAGTATGAAATCTGTCTGAACAGTTTAACCAGCACTTGCTGCAAAAATGTAGATTATATGTGTGTTGTATAAAACCAGCCAATTATAGAAAGAAAAAAACCTCCTCTAATTAAATTTTTTGTCATCCAAACCCAGGATGAATCCTTATAGCTCATCTCCCATAGAAGCATTGTATGTGAACAGGGGTAATGTATAAACAAAGTGCTTTATCTGGGGTATGACTGGAAGCTCCAGGATTGTAACATCCTTTAAGATAACATTCCAAACCTATCCTTTTAAGTTTTCAGCCAAGAATTTGTTTTTATAATTTCTTAGCTCTTGGCAAAAGGAAACTATACTTCAGACTAAGTTTGCCCTCTCATTCAATGCCACTACCACTCCCCCATTTTTTGCCAAAGAAACAAAACAAGTGTTTTGAAACCCAAAACAACAGGAAACAGGCTATAGCCGCTCTGGGTTGTGGCTTCTTAATCATATTTACCATGAGATATCATAAGGCAGCTCATTAACAACACAAATAATCATACTGTTTTATCTACAACTGGATCTTACCCTGCAGTTCCCACTCGGGTATCCCAGACACCACGAGCTGATCTGGGAGAAGCTGACAATGGTGTGGAAAAGGCCTGGCTCCTACCCTAGGGCAAGAATGCTCAGGATTTAGTACTGCTGTAATTCTGCCACTGCAATATGTCTTGAAAACACAGTACTCCCTTGCCCTCACAAGAAACAGATTCAATCTACTTTTTCACTCCAAGGCTGTGGGCTGTTTTGTCACAGACTGGTGCATGACACAATTTTAGGAATCCTAAAGGCTTAAATAACTTCTGTCCCCAAAAAATCAGCTATAGGTCACTAAGAGCACCTCTTCTTCCCAGTAAACACCCTCACAATATGCACTATGTGATGAGGTCATTTATTAAGCATGACCATTAATAAAACCTCAGAAGGGAGATTTTAGGGAGTGTCTGCTTCCCTCTCTACCAGCTGCAGGGATTTTCCAATCACTTTATACTGCCATAGCAATGCACTGAGACTCAGCTGTACTTCTCAAGGGAAAAAAAGCCACTGCAGGGTAAATACAAGCTAATGATGAACAGCGTTGAAGAAACCTCAGTCTAAATTAATTACAAATAATATCACTCTTAATTGCACTTTGTAAAAGAAAAAATATGTTGCAACAATTTTCCCTAATAGCCACACCTACATCTGACACTAAGTAAATGTTCTATACATGGCTACAGAGACTGAGAGCTCATTTCACTTCGTTGAGCAATAGCAGAGTGAGAATACATGACTGTAAAAAACCCTTTTTTTGTTTAATTTCACATTAATTTAAGCACTCACCATTCACAAAACTGAATCATCTTTACAGAAGTCCTACAAGCTGAAGAGAAGTGTTCTCAGAAATGTTAAAAAACCAAGCAGAACTGAACAGAAAGTTTTGCAGCAAATTGTAGGTGCGGGGAGGTAAGCCCAGAGCATTTGTGGAAGTGTGTGCGATTGTTTGTGTAAGCCTCATGCTGTTCCTCATAGCCTCCTGACTGATGAAGCCAAGATTGTGCTCTGCTGAGAGTCAGCATTTGTTTTTTGGAGAAAGAATTGCTGTATTTAGTCTCCTGCCTTTGGCATGCTCAGAGGAAAAAAAACCTTCAGTGCAGTAGGGACAATTCTTTTTTCCCACCTTCATCCCTGAAAACCATTTTGAATTTTAGGAGAGGAGCAAATGCCTTCCTTAAATAAAAAAAAAAAACCCTCTCCAACAAGGAAAAGGAAAGGAACATATTACCCACCTGAGACTGAGAGTTAAATAGAGTTTTACCTTTATTCCCCCAACAAATGAAAACTGAGACAAAGGGAAAGCTTGTCCCAGAGTCCTTACTCTGGGAGACTCTGGGGCGGCAAGGAGAAACAGAGACAGGTTCATGACCGCCTGCATCCCTCCCCTGCTCCAGTTAATTCAGGGAAGTGTTCAAATTCCCAGCCCTTGCTGAGCCTTCCACCACCAGATTTACAGCTGCTGCAAGAAGCTGTGCTTATTGCATTGCTCGTGCTGCCATCCCAGTGCAAGAATGTTTTAAATGCTCCTTTCCCCTGTCAGAAAGCTAAATTCTGGTCTCTTACTCAGCCTCTGAATTCAAAGGCCTTCCTCAGAGCTCAATTTCACCTGGTATCAGCAATGATATCAGCAGGTCAGGAATTTAAGCACATCCAATCAAAATCTTGAATCTCTTTAAAAACACTTAACTAAATTATGATGTGTTTGTTAAATTTTACATGCCAAAATCAAAACAAACCCCTGCCTTAGAAGAGCCATCCAGCCTAAGTAGGAATTTCCATGGAAAAAAATCATGCAAAGCCTTTTAATGAGAATGTGGAAGCTTAGACAATTTAGATTTAGAAATACTAAAGGAAAAAGAACTTTACCTTATGTGTGTATCAACAAGCAAACAAAGACTGATGTGTGCAAATAACAATAATCTTCAAAGTGAAGGACTAGAATCAAAGAATAGAATGTTTTTCTTTTGAAACTAGGAATTGGCACAACCAAGGTCAGACAATTTCCTGAAAATAAATGTATAAGTCTTTTTCTGCTGTTTTCCCCCTTGGTTTTTTGATCAGTATTTACTAAAAACTCAAAGTGCTCAGGACTCAAGTGTTTGGTCTACAGCTCGGCACTGGGGAGGCACAGACACAGCATCAGAACACCATGGGCCAATGACTATTTTATACTTTATAACCAATTATAAATGGATTTTTAAAAACAAACAAACCCACCTCTTTATTTTGGAAGGCTGAACAAACAGCTTTGTTTTGGGTAAGTTTCCACTACGTGTTCACATACAAAATGATAGTACAGGTTAATTGGGCAAGTGAATTACAACAATATTAAAATTGAACAAATTTTACTGAGTGACTGTTTTTATATACAGAACTTTTCAACTCACATCCCAGTAATATTCTGGTTTTCACAGAATGTCAGGATGGTTGATCTTGGAAGGGACATCATGAAGGTTATCTGGTCCAGCCTCCTGCTCATCTAGAACTGGTTAGCTGGGATTTGACCATTTTCCTAAATTCAGGAGGAAACAACCATGAAAATTTTTTGTGGGATTTTCACTCTTCTAGGGTTTTTTTAATTATTAATCTCAGTACTCTTAGAAATGTGAGAATTATAGAAAGATGGTCTTTATGCTGATTTATTTGTACCTGCTTTGTACAGCTCTTTGGAAGTACTGGGCAACCAGCCACATAATCAGAGCTTTAATTTCTATCAGTGATCTCTGCTACAATTTCTGGATTGTATCAGAATTTGGATTCCTTGTTTGCCACCAAATACTCCTTCATATTGGTAGCACAGAAGGAGAAGTGAGAAAAAATGGATGTAGACTGAGCTGAAGAGATTTTGAACTTGATTTTGTTTTCAAAGTTGTATATTTAGCAACCTTTTACTTTAAAAAAATCCCTGAAATTCAGAGTATACATCCTCAGTGGTTAAGGGCTTAAATTTTTTTAAAAGTTTTTAAAATCAGTATGTTTCTCATTGACTGTAATTTTGTCTCCTAAAAAGTATTCAACAAACGTGGTAGAACAAGCCCTTACTGCCTCCTCAATATTTCTGCAGGAGAATATAAAACTTTTTAAGACAAGGTGTACATGGTCAACTTAGTCTTGAAAATAATCTTAGCAGTATGTGAGAGTTTCTCCAGCATCTTCATCTCTGGAGTTTAAAAGAGTTGTCAAAGTTAAAAAGCAGGATTGCAGTTATCAGCCCAGTATTTCAGTTTTAAGAGATGGCCTATTGATCAACACAGAGATAAAGCTGATCTGAGTAAGCAACACATGAAAGATTTCCAATCCAACCAATTAGAAACCAAAGGGTTGGTTCAGTGAAGACATTCTTTTGAACATTTAATCACACCATCCATTGAATAGAAAATATAGAAAAGCTATGTGCAACAAGTTGATTTTTAAAAAATATGTACAATCTTCTCTTCCCCTCACAGGATCAGAATTTATTTTAGCTCCCATGATAAAATATGAACTAGCCATCTCAAATACATTATTCAGGGTTTGGAGAAGGGAATTTGAAACAAAACTAAACAGAAAGATTCAGATGGGAATGGTATATTCACTTGGATCCAAGTCAAAGTAAGCTCTAAGTGATAAATCCTTTGTATATGTGTATAATTCTTTTATATGCATGTTCTCCTGGTATTACAATTGTTTACTGTTTTACTTCTTCTATACTTACTTGTTTATTTTGCCTGTTAAATGGTTTCCCCCTTGAAGCTTGGCATAACAGTTCACATGCAACCTTTTAGCAAAACTGCCTTAGTGCCTCCTGCTCTGGACAGAACAGAAAAAATTCGCCCTATGGTTAATAGGTATCAGTGACCTGGGTGGCTGCTTCTCTTTTTCATGCTGTGTACAGAACTTACACTTTGGTAGGAGGAATATTCTGGTCTCCTGGGACTCAGAGAAGGTCATAGCTGCACCTCCTGTGGAAACTGTATGGGTTCTTGCTCGGTTAGTTTCCTCTAAAATAAAAGTTGTTTTGGTGGAAAGTTTGCAATTGATAGACTGAAAGCAACCAGGTGACATTCCAATTACAACATACTATAGCAGGTATTTAAGACATATTTTCAAATCAATCTGACCATGTTTCAAACTCACTAGAAGAGTATGACACTGCAGAGAGAGGATTTTGTACCATCACAGCAAGGGCTGACTGCACTTATGCCTTGCTGAAAATCTCTCCACTGATAAACAGCTCTGCATGTTTTTAAAGTTCTGTTTACTTACATCTTTGTGGAACCAGCCCAACATTTCCCAAGTATATTTTAAGCTATTTTTGTTATTTTTATTTCACAGGCATTTTCTTCCAGGGTACATCTTTTGTTTCCACAGAAATAGCGCTAACTTCTTTTGTAGTGCCAGTGTTTTCTGGGGACACCAAAGGCAGCTGTTATCTGCCATGCCCTGTTTCTGTGCCTCTGCTGGGGGCACTGGACACAGTATGCTGCAGGACAAATCTCTTTCCAAATTAAGCTCCTAATCTCTCTGCTTTAGGTAGTTTTGTTTAGTAAACATGAACATGAGTAACTCGGTGTATGGCTGCTTCTGCTGTACTCTCTATGATTTGCAAATAGACTCTGAAAGGCCGTCTAAACAGTTTACAGTCTGGAGCTGTGCAAGTTTTGAGGAAAACACTCCAAAATGTGTTTTAAGGCAATCCACACCCTTTATTCTTAGCCCAAATATTGGGACTGGGTTGGTGGTGTGCACAACACACTGCATTCCCAAACATCTAATCTGAACATTAGTCATACAGTCCTTTGAATAACACAGACAGAAACAGATCATTTGAAAGTAATCCAGGTAAGTTCTGAGTGAATAAAGATCATCTATCTATGAACAGATTGGATTTTAAAAGATGTTAAAGTCATACATATGAGTTCCTTCCTGGTTTTTAAATAAAACACAACTTCTCAAGGTATTTGAGGAACTTTTTCTAAAAGAACAGGCCAAATCCTTACATGTAATCTAATAAATGCTACTGTGGCTAATTCAGAAATACATTCAGTTCACCATAGTGTGAACTCAGGAGCTGTGACAAGACAAAAACATCTAGCATCCAAAAAAAAAAAACTGTGTAATGTATAACTCCACAACCTGAGGTCACAAATATTTATCTTTAAATATTGTTTTATGTCTATGTCACCAGCACCACATATGAAAATACAGCTTACACTTGGTGTTCTAATTTCTGTGAACTATTCTTACATCTGTGAGCATTCCTATTGGCTTCTGTATAAATCCAAATCATAATAAAAATTTCCTTTAAGATAAAACCATGACTCCAAATGTCGCTGCTATTCCAGCTTTATGGCCCATGATAAACTACTTTCTCCAAGACACGATTTGCCATTTGTAGATTAACCACTAGAGATAAAAATAGCCTTTCTGATAATAATTCATCACAGCTCTAACTTAGGTGGACTGTACCTTTCCTTTACATATAATTTATTACTCTAATAAATTATCATTTTTAATCTAAACAAATTCACGGGGATGAATTGAAAATTTTACTTCTTTTTTACTTCTCTCTTTTTTTTTTTTTTTTAATTTAATCTGCAGTAAACCAAACACAGATGTCTACAAAAGCATGAGGCTGGTGATATCAAAATTTTCTTATTTGGAGAAATCTAATTGTAAGTAGAGACATTCTTTTCCAAAAGTGCTCACAGACTTACAGCTTTGAAATCGTGCAGTTGGACTTTCCCTGTGCCCCACCCTGCACCCTGACAAATCACCCTTGACTGATAATCCCAGCTGGCTGCAGTGGCACCTCCTGGCTGCCAGCCCCGATGAACCCTGGGCTCCCACCCCTGCCAATGCAGTGTTCAATACCCCAGTCCTCTCCCAGGCTCAGCTCCCCACCCACTCCAGCTCTCTGCCCAATTATTTGGATCTCAGTTACCCCTCTGAAGCAATTTCCTGCCTCTTTCAGGCTCATTTCTCAGCTCCCAGTTAACAAATTTTCAACCTGAATACAACTGGGTTAGTTTTAGTCCAGGCTCTTCTAAAGCAGTTGCATAATCTGAGCCGCCCTGTTGCAGCTGTTGTTGAACAAAAGTTATTTATAAACTGCAGACAAAGTCCTTCGATATTTACAAAAGCTACTATGCAAAATATCAAGATATACTACATCACACCATGGTTATTGTTTTCACTGGGACCTTACTGTTTGCTCGATCCTCACTGTGAGAAACCCACAGCTGCGTTTTGCATCTGACTGGGAAAGAAATTAAAACTTGAAACTTCTGATCACAAATTTCCCATCGCCAAGTAAATGTCACCATTAATTTAATGAATAAAAATTGTATCTTCTTAGAATTGAAACTAACTCCATGACTGGCAACATCAGGATTTTTAAAAATAGGCTTGGGGGAAAAGCTGGCATTGTAGTCGTGTACAATTAATCACTTTTGCTTGTCCATTTGATATCATATAACCAGAAAAAGTTTCCAGAGAGAAAGGGAAAGAGAAAGTTTCCAGAATACAATATTTGCAAGAGTATTAGCCAAGCTTCTTCACTGTTGCAAGCAGCTAAATCAGGAGAAATTAAGTTGGCAATGGGATACAAATTAATCTGATCTTTGCTTAGATTGCATTTGTTTTTACAGATATTGCACTAAGGAAAAAGGCTGGAACCCAGCGTGGTATCCACCACTCCTCCACCAGTGGAGGCCCAATGAGACTCCAGGCTCTAGAATGGATTTTTTTTTTTTAACTACCTAAGGTCACTGGGTTTGGAAAGACTCTTGAACCGTAAGTGATGGTCAGGGACCACCAAGTGGGCTGTGGAAACCTTAGAAGAAGAAAACACTGACATGAACCCGAGCCTCTCTTGTGGATTCTTCCTTTCAGTGATAAAATAAATGAACAGGGATCCAAATTAGAAATACATTACCTAAGTTTATTAGAAGATTAATCGTACAGTAAATGACAGAGAATCTTGGATTAATTTCTCTGCAACTCTAGTTCTAGCATTCAGCAGAGGAAATAAAAACATAACAGAGTAATGAAACACTAAGTTAGAATCACACAACCACCAGCTGAGTAAAATACTCATTTTTAAGGTTCTTGAAAACAGAAACCCTAAAAAAGAAGTGTACCCTGGTTGGAAAAGGTATGCTGTGAACATAAACTGTGAAGCCTATCTAGAATTAAAGTCTGAACATGTGAAAGAAGACGAATTCAGCAGTTTTAATGAAATATATTAATGATAAGATATTTCTTATAGGCCACTGGAGCATGATGTCCTGTGACAGCTCAGAAAAACAGACAAAAAATTTGTCAGCCAAGAAAAGAAGGTAGCACTACAACAATTTACAGGGTGGGGAAAACAACTACAGAATACTGTCAATTGGTATTTTCAAAAATTAAGACATGAATATATCTATACATATATACACTACAAGCATCCTTATCAGTAGCGCATTTCAAAGGTATTTCAATTATCTCCACATCGCATCAAGCATGATGAAACAATGACATCTCACTTGATATCTACACTCTGCTTGGAGAGAACAAACGCTGGACTCAGCACTACCTATGGTCTTTTATGTTGTACCTTTTTCAAAGCCATCTGCCCTTCAGGACACTTGAACATATTTGAAGAGTTCCTCTCACATCGTTTATCTAAGAGCTTTTCAACATCCAAACTCCAGAAAGGCAGCCCCAGCCTATAGCTTGACCCAAAACCTCAAAAGAAGAATGCAAAATAAAGAAACCTTGACCAGAGAGAGAGAAGGTATGCATGAGAGGAAGGCTAGTTTTCTAAAGGAACTCATTGCCATTTTAGCACAATGAATTATCAATATCAAACTGACACTTCTGTAAATAAGCTCTTCAAAATGCACTAGAGACACTAAACAAGTAACGAGCTCTCTTTTTGGAACTCTTTTTTGTTTGGTTTGAAGTCAACACAGAACAACTAACTTGCATGCTTGAAGTGAAAGAATGAGGAGCTCCGGGCTGCACCAGCTCCCTCCTTCCTCTTCATTTCTGAAGATTTTATCCACCAAGCAGAGATCTGGAGGGGTCACCTGTGAAAAGCCACCCCCATGGACAGTGCTGGTCAGCCCCAGTAGAAGGGCAGCTTGCAGCACAATACAGTCGCTGGGTTATCTCTGCATTCATGCTTAGAGGCAGTTCTTCAAGGCCATAGACAATGTTTAGTCATAGCTTTAACCTCTCAAACACTAAAGGACAAATTGTGTTGTCCTCTCTCTTGATTACTCCACCAGGACCTGCCATTTGCACTCACCAACTCCTTTGCATGGTCTAGTCCAAGACCTCTCTCCAGTTTGACCAAACCTAGTTTAAGGGACCAGAGCTGACCCAGGCTCACTATTTACCTCTTTTGATCTAAGGCTTTCAGGCCCTGGCTCACCACAATTTCCTGGCTGTAGAACTCTTGCTGCTCAGAAAGGATGAAAAAAGCTGTTTCCTTTGTGGGCCATGAGACAGGACCCACCTGGAAGTGAAAAGAAAGAGTTTCATGTCTCACTCACATGCAAAACTCCTTCACTCTTTCAAGAAAGTCTTATTTCTTTTTTTAGAGCTGCCCAGTCCTTAACATGGTGCTTACTATGTATGTGTTGTACCAAGAGGCCTGGAGACAGTGAGCAGTAAAAGAAGTACTCAAGCAGTCAAAACTGTATCCATAAATACATGCCAAGTCAAGCAAGGGGATTCAGCACAAACAATATCCAGTCATAACACAATAAAAGAATGATCCTGGTTTGGATATCATAAAGTATCAGTGCCTTGATTCCGATTTGCCAATTGCCATAGAATTTAAGGTTTCCTTTTTTTTCTGGTAAAAAACCAACTTACTGGGGTGCAGATTTGAAGCAGCCAGAGTCATCACCTGCTTTGAACTCCCTCACAGCACAGAGCATTAAATTATGCTGAGGTGTCCCTGATTTACTCTCAAAATTCTGGACATCAAAGACAAAAGAAGTGTTAGCACCGTGTTAGCACACAGTAACCATCTCCAGTAGGTTCTCATTTTTGGTGAATTGAAAGACTCAATACTATAATTTTTTAACCAAGAAAACCTCATGGCAATTTACAAATATTTTAGAAAGCTTTACCATCTTGCCAGCATTTGACAAATACGGAAACTGAAACTCCAAGGCATCAAAGTTAGGCACGGGGAAATTAATCTGTAACTAAAGCCAAGCAAAATGTATATGCACTAATGAAAGTCTGCAAAGTGGGGTTTAAATGAGATTTGAGTGCCATGCAGGCTTGCTGCCTGGGCCTTCACCTTACCCAAGCCACTATAAAGTGAACATAAAATAAAGGATATGTGAGACTCAGCACCTTTTTTTCTTTTACAAGGAAAGTTACTGCTTATTTTTATTTACACTTATTTGCTTGGTATACTTGTAGAGGAACAGCACAGTGGTGGTAAAGCAAAAGGTAAATTTTTTCACATAAGAAACTACTGAAGTTACACAGAACAAATCTTCTGTTCCATAGAAGGCTCCACATGCCTGTCTAACCCAGCCATATTTCTGGGGTTAAATGATGCAAAGATAAAAAGCTGACTTTGTGAAACAAAGGTAAATAGCAACCCAGATGCTCTCATTCATATTCTGAAGTTATTGCCATCAGCTCTGTGACCAACACATTTCACAGCTTGTGAATTTCCAACAATCATAAATTAGGGCAGTAAGAGAGGACCGACTACAGTCCTATAAACCTTTGAAAGGGTTTGCTTTATTTATTTTCCAACTGGGGATTCTACAAGTGCTCCAAAGTTTATAAAGTATTGGAATCCAGTAGAATCCAGTCCTCAAATCATTCATTTTATATTTCTGATGGCCTGGCTTATAAATATGTATTAGTACTGCTCCACAAGTTCACATACAAGGTAAAGAACTACAATTTATTCTTTGTTATTCTTCCAAGCAGAACTAGGTCCACCAGGTGCAAAAAAACTGTGCAAGCTTCACATAAAATCAGATTATGTCTCCAAGGAAGTGGAATAACCCTTCCGTTTCACAGGCTATGTTTAGCTCTCTTGGCTCTTACGTGAGAGCAAACAAAAAAAATTTAAAATCTGGAAAAAAGTTCCTAAGGTCACTCAGTTTGGTTCTGAAGGCATAATCAATTATACACAATATCTAAATGTTACAGTAATATACAGATTCCCTTTTAGAGGAGTTTGTCCTTCTAGGTGAGATGTACTCATGAGACATGGGAGGGAGAAACTTGTGATGTTGCCCCATAAATATTATTCCCTGACTTTTTGTGTTCTAAGTCATATGTGACACCCATGACTTTCCAGAATCCAGCACTGGCACTCACCGTACATTCACTTCATAGAACTTCTTTTCTAGGAAAGGTTATATTTAATGATGTTTAACTGCATTGAAAATATTTGTGATGTCTGTCAAATTAATTTTTAAAAATTCATTAGGGTCAGTGTAACTGCAATAAATACAAAATTAATAGCATGGGGGTTCTTTTAAGGTTACATTAAAATAACATTTGGGATCTGTCTGAATCTGACAAAATCCAGAGAACTGGCTACAGCCACAATTTGTCCTTAAATTCTTTGTGCCTACATAGGAAAGGTGCTAAACAATCCATATTTTTTATTCACAGTGCTCCATGTGCTGGAGTAGAGAAAGTAGTCTCAGAATTAAACCTGGGATTTAGGCAGTTCAGCCCCATTTGGCTTACAGCTCTCTTTGGGCAAGTTACTCTTTTGATCCGTTTCTTGTAAATTCTGGAAAAGTGCATCTAAATCTCCCCAGAGGTGTTTTGAGGAAGAGTTGTCATCCATGGGTGGTGTAAAATGCTCTGATGCTTATGCACAGAAGGAGATAGAGCATGGCAAAATCTTTCTGCTCTCTGTGCTGCAGGCAGTGCCTACCAGGACATGCCAGAACAAGGGTTTAAATATAAACATCACTTTCCTCAGTTCACTCCTTTCCCTTCCTGCATTCCCTATTTCCCCTAAAGACACTGTGTCTCAGAAATACAACTTCTCTTGCTCTGGAGAAAAGGCAAAATTTGGATCTCTGCACTGCAACAGTTAAGATCACTGAGGAATGACATTTCCCCTTCTGTATTTTCGGTCCAAAATATAAAAATACGGAGACAAATTAAATCACATTAAATCTAGGGCAGTTTTGAAATTTGTCAAGTCAATTACTTCGTCAAAAATAGCCTTAATGCAGAGCTTTAATTTGGAATGTAAGTGCCAAGTACTGCTCATAGCTCAGTATTTTTAAAACAAAATGCCAGTGACTTCAAGGACATATGACTGAATCCTGTATCTTTTAGTGAAATTAAAAACAGGCAGACAGGTAAAATCCTCTTTTCCAAATTTGCATCTGAGTCTTTTCCCAGTTGTACAGAAGAAGCTATTCTCACAGGGCTTTTAAGTACATCTTCAAATTGCAATTTTGTTACTTAGATCTGAGTGACAAGAAAGATGAATCACATCTCAGAATTTATTCAGCATTGCTAATTAAACTCATTCCTGGAGGCCTGGGAAGCACTAAACCACTGGAGTGTAACAGTGAAAATTAGTGATTTGAATAGAAGAATCATGAACTTTGGAAAAGAAAACATTACCCATCGGTGGAGCTCACAAAATAGCCTCTTACAGAAACTAAATAAGATTAATGAAGGTGAAGTCAAGAAAAACAACAGCTTTTAAAAGTCCTCACGTCTTATTTTCTAAAGAACACATAAAATAGACTCAGTGCTACTAAAAACCCTTAACATGCACATTTAACACAAATATAGGGAAGCCAGTTTTATAGGCCTCACCTTACTATATTGCACAGAAAAAGAATTCAACAAGAACTATTCCTTAAAAAATGTAAAAAAACCCCAAACCTTCAAGTACTTCCAAGTATTTGGGTCCAGATCCCTACCCTTCAAATTTTGTCATATTTCAGTTAAAACTGTTAACATAGGTGTCTCAGGGCTACCATTAATGTTTATTCTGCTGAATAGCCTGGAGACTTGCACACCCAGCACACAGCACTTGAGGCTCAGCTCATCCACTTTGCAAGAAACAAAACACAGATATGACAATAAAATTCTGCCAGGATAACGTGGCTACTGCATCTGGAAATCCATGCAAAAGATGGCAAAGAGGAAGCCTTCAAAATCAGAAGTCATTGGTGAAAAGTCAGATTTAATTCAAGGGTTAATCTCCTGGTGGGAAAACCAGGGCTTCTGGCAATGGCAGCTAAGCTTGGACCTCAGTGGGACCAAGGAACCATGGAAGAGTGTGATTACTTAGCACAGTGCCTTGCTGTGAACCCTGGTATCACTCCCAAATCATGCCAGAATATACATGCAAAAGTAAATCCCACAGCTGTCAGAGGGCAGCTCTGAGGAGACCTGAATATCACTGGTGAGGTTGGAATTGAACTGCTCTGTTAGACTTGGCCTCTGCTGCACTAGAAATGGATAGAGAAACGCATGCATAAATAACTGTAGCACATACATGTAATAAAACACACATTCCAGGACTTCAAAACTTTCCTGTAAATCCCAGGCTTCTATCATGTCCCTTTTTAAAAAGGAGGGGAAAATAACTATGTGGATTTCTTTTAGTAATAAACAGATATGGGGATCTCATCCAGTTGGCTCAATTATTCTGTTTTTCATAATGCTATTTTGAGGCTTCAATGGTCAGAGCCCCAGTCCATTTAGCAAGTACTTGTAAATTCCTAGAGTAAAACACAGCAACCACAGTTCTCACAACATACCTTCAGAGAAAATGCAACTTTGCCAACAGCATGATCAATCTGTGGTTGGCCCAGGGTTGTGGCTGGTTGTAGGTGTCACTCTCTTCGACAAACTCATGTGATTTGTGATTGAGCCATGCTCTGATAAATTCTTCATGCTTCTCACAGGGGTTTCTCAGACCTGGAGTCCTCTGTAACAGCATTGCCAGTGCTGGAATCCAGCTGTTCTGCAGATACAGGCATTTAGCCTTTCCACTATAGCACTTATAAATCTGCACACTCAGAAGCCTATTACATAGAAGCAATTCATCTCTAAGAACAAAAGAAAAAGCTCTTAAAAAACCCCCCTATATCCAGCTTACCAAAAGGGCTCAGCCTTAGATGTAAAACCACACTGATACCTGAAACCACAATCCAAACCCCATCACCTCCATGACAAGGATATTGTAGCAATAAAAGTGCATCAGCTCTTGAAATCCTGCACTGTTTGGTGACCTGCTCCAGAGAGGTTCTGCAGAGATCCATTACCTCTGGAGGTTATGGGCTGGACCGAGCAGCAAAACACAGAAATGTGATCTCTGTCAGCCTTCACACGACACTTACAAAACTAACACATGCTGCGACATAACTGATGACTTTTGTTCAAACCCACCGGGTGACTGAACATGCACAGCCCTATAATTGCTCTTTAAGCAGAGAGTTTTCTTGATGACTTGGAAAGTGGGAGACCAAATGTAAAACTCCACCAATACACTAGACAACCAACAGAAAATCCTGCCAAATGCTAACAGGAGTAAAAAAAAAAAAAAAATTAAAAAGTTGTTTCTATTAAAGCTCTCTTTGAATGCAGAGTTCTGAGTTTGCAAGAACATCCCTTTTTATGTTATTTATATTTAAAGTTACTCACCATTGCAAATTACTTCTGACCATGGTTATTCAGTGAAAAACACTTTCCAGAATGCTAAGTTAATATCAGGAATATGAAATTTGAAAGGAAAACGTCAATTAGAAGTAAACTGAAACTATCTAATAGCATTCCTCAACATCTAGCCTTGCTGTGAACAATATTGAGTTCAATGACTTAAAGCAAAATTTCCTTGAAGATGATTTTGTGATTGTCTGATTCCACGATCCTCATGGTTTCCTGAAGATGCTTCTCAGGAAATAAAGACAACAGGATAAAGTAAACTTAAAAAATAAAGAAGGATATGAAGAGTAGTCCCTATGCCCAAGTCATGGAAGCAATATATTGCTCTTTTAAAAAATGAGATTTGTCATAAAAATTGACTCTACAGAAAATAAAGAATAATAAAATTATACCTTATTTATTTGAAATACATAGCTCGTATAATTATATTTATTGTAACTTCAATTTACATTACATTTTTATAATTATATTTATTGTAACTTTTTTTTAAGAAAAAAGCTTAATTACAAACCTCACGGTGCATTTAAATGGTTAAGAAGTTTCTGAACTGTTCTTTTCCCTAAGAAAAGATGTTCTCAGGTTGCAGCTATCCTGAAAAAATAGCTTTCCAGCATTTGAGTACTTTTAAAGAAAGTATTTCTAGCCCAGCAGCACATTAGTATGTCCTTGAGGACAGAGCAGGAGAAATACATATCACGTATCACTGTGCTTTTAGAATTAAAGAGCAAGGGAGAATAACAATGGTAGTGTAGCTCCTAGTGAGAGATGGATTCTTCAGCAACAGAGAGCTGCCCTGGTTTAGGGACACCTCTGCTCTCTTGTGAGAGTTTCACACAATAGCACACTGCACTTCTGGTACTTAGAAAAGGGTATAGCCTTCAAAACCTTTGCTTTGAGACAACTTACAGGACCTGCAGCAAAAAGAGGGGCAGAGCCACGGACAAATGATTAGAAGCCTGAAAAGATCTCTTCATGAGCAGACACAATCATGAAGAGGACCACTGTTGACCAGGGGGGTATTCAGCAAAAGCATATTAAACAGTGAAAGATACAGAGCAAACAGGCACTCGGTATTTAGTCTGTTTTATACCTGACTTCTAATGAAATTGATGTGTAACAGCACATAATTAACTAGTGCAATCCCTGGCTTTACTAGGGTTGGAAGAGGAATTTAAAACATTGCAAAGACAAGCTTCCCACTCATTTCGGAATGGATGTCTCTCAAAGCTCCTCACAGAACATCTTTCACTCTTTAATAAAATTGTAATTGAAAACACTATAAAAACGGTGTGATTCAATGGGTCAGCTACAGACCTCTTACAACTACACTCTGGTAATCAATGACAGATTACAAAAACATTCAATGTTCTATTAGAGAAGGAAATTATGCTTACATTTCATGGCATGTCAAACAGTGGCTGAGAAGAGACAATGAAGAACCTTTCCATTCCTCTTACCCTGCCTTCCCTGGACAAGTTGTTCTGACAGGCTGTTTTGGAGCTCCATCCATCATCCTCCAAGTGATCCCCCAACAGCCAGGATCAGATGCAGCATACCAAACTACATGACACATTATGACACACTCCTGTGTGACCATCCTAATGCACTTGCAAAACTGCAGGCACTTACAGAACACATTAATAAAGTTTTCTTTGGAGACTTCCTCTTCAAATTTAAGATTACACACAGTGTTTAGAGTGTAGACAGTCACCAGAATGGAATTTGACTATCTTAGCCATTTGAAAAAATATTGCTATATCTTGGACTTTTAATAAGGTTTCCACAGATTTTATATGGGTCAAAGGGAGGGAAAGTGCTTCTAAGATACTTTTAAGATAACGCTTCCATTCCACTTAAAATGGAAACTGCCTTTTTGACACCTAAGCTGCCGAGTTCTTGATCTGCTTTTCCTCAGGTAGAGAATCCATTAAGTGATGAACAACTTCTCAAGCAGGGTTATGAGCTCTTTACACTTTATGTACACGGCCTTGGATCCTTCCAGCTACTTTGAGCATTTTTAATGCATGAATCAGCCACGGGCCCTTGACTGCAAGAACCACAAAGTTCTGTAGTGAGATGTGAAGGCAAAGCACATTGAGCTCTCCTGAGCCAGTTTGTGGATTTGGAGGCATTATTCTGGCACCTGAGGGAGCTGTTACAGAATTTTGTGAATTTTTTCAGGATACTTTGAGAAGCACATTGACAGAAGCCCTCAAATTTCTTGTAAGTACCATTCTTCCAAAATTCATTAAAAAAAAAAAAAAATTAAAATCTAGAACTTCGTATCTTGCCTGCTCTAACAGCAACATTTTCCCTAAGGTTATCACAAGATGAATAGAATATTTTGTTTACCTTTCAGCCTAATCAGACAAGATAGATCTAGTTTGGGAAGATGTTTGGTTTGTAATGCAAAGTGCTTATTGAAAGATGTTTATGCTTCCTCTGTATGCATGCTTTTGCAGAGTCTTTGGTGGTGGCACCAGCTGTGTTTCACAGCCTGCTCACCCACGAGCAGGCTGTTAAAGGACTGTGTGAGCCCTGTTGCCACAACACAGGCTGCATGAAAGCAATGCCAGCCACAGTGCAACTCCACACCAAACACTCTGTCTGTGACAAAAGGGTTTTCCCAAGAATTACGACTAAACTCCATTCTTTTCATGGGTCTGTCTTTTTTTTATTTTTTTTTCCTAGGAGGGACTAGGAAAGTTGATAGGAATAAATACATGTTTAGAGAGCATGCACTATTTGGTGAAAAGTCTAATTTCTCAGTTACAAAGGAAGCACAGAACATTCTTTAACTTTGCATTTTCATCACTGAATCACAGATAGTTAAAAAAAGATAATTCCTATATAAACTGTAAAAAGCGAAATGCCTAAAAAACAGTGCAAAAATGACAATTTTTTTCCAAAATGAACTCCATAGCAAAGGGAGCAAAATGCTCCTCTTAGTAACCCAAGCATTAAGTTCTTTCTCAGAAGTTCAGACTAACTTCCCCATGCATTCTTCTTCTTATGAGACTGATACTTAATAAATCGTATTCATTTGTTTGTGTCTGTTTTCACTGGAGACCTGGAAAGGCCAAAGCTCATTTGCTATGTGTAGACCCAAAGGGACACCATGCCATTTACCAGAACAGAAATCACTTTTCCTTATTCTAGTTGGTTGTTGTACTGATTGTCATTATCAGATGAGACATAAAGTAATTTCATATATTGTTCCCGACCCAAACCAATATATTGTAGTTCTACAATATCTGAAACACAAATGTACAATACTGTTCTCAAGTACCTAAATTGTCCATTTGGTTATAGAGCTTGGAGGAAGTATGGCAAAGACAAGGAAAGACCAGAAGGATAACTAAAAATCTGTAACTAAGGTGATGTTTTGTAGAGTGTGCAACAGAAATCATACAAAAATCATTCCACAGAAACGTTAAAAACCTTTGAGAAATAACAAAGTCATTCAAATGCAGTTTTAGTTTAAATGTGAACTTGCATAAGATAGATGTGATTTTATCCATATCCATATATAACCCAGCAAACCTGGGTAGATAATGTATAGAAATGATAACAATCACTGGATAAAAACCACTACAGATTAATGAAAAAATCTGAACAAATCCTGAACTGCTCAAGGAAGGGTACACAGTTCTGACAGATCCCTTAGTACAAATGGTGGGAGTAAAACATATCCACATGATAATCACATCCTTAACAAAATTGAAAACGTATGTGAAAGTCATGGTGGTCTTGCAAAAATATAAACTCATAAACGATTTTTTGATTTGGTGTCATCATTCATTTCTTTCATTTGAGAAATCAGTTTTAGTAGGCTATGCAAAGATTGATGGCTTTTTCATAAAAGGATATTTTATGAAATAGTGAAATGTAGCATATTTCTACCTGATAAATGCAGAGACCTGTAAACTTTGAACCCACATTGGCCTTTGTTGCTCATGACCCTGTTTAAGTGATTTATTTTCTTTTAACAACTGCAAGTCTGCAGGAGGTAGAATATACCGTGTAGATCTTTAATTCTGTTGAAAATTGAACAGTTTAAACAGAATGGCTGACATTAGAAGACCTATTACCAAAAAGTCATATTATCTTCATTTCAGTATCCCTTTTAGGGACAATATTTATGGTTGGAGAAAATGCATAATTTATAAAAACAACTTGGTAGGCTGCTGCAGAGGGATGTAGGAGTTGGCATCCTCAGCCCCAGTCAGGGTGTCTACACAACTGCATCAAAGCTAAAGACTCTGGAAACCTGGCACATGGAAAGGGATAAAATCAGAAAACTGGCCTGTTGTCTAGAAGAACATCTTGAGGGAGCTGAACACTCCCCACCCTTGTGAAACATTTGGATATCAAAGATTTAGCAAGTTCCAAGGAAATAATACTCTGCTAGAACTTTTCTGCTGGGCTTTCAACACAACAGCACCTTTATCCTTGACTTAAGTGAATTCAGTTTCTTTTTTGCCCTCCTTTACTGATTTTTGGTTTTATTTGGTTAATGTGCAATGAAGTCAAACAGCATGATAAGAATACTTCCCACTCCTCGGTGTGGATGTCACCATGGAAGTTAAGCAGATCAGCCCTTTTCCATGTACAGGGAGAAACCACCTCAAATCCAAAACACCCTCCAGAGATCCAACTTTGTTTCGCTAGAGTGGGGACTGATGTCAGCACACCACAACACTGCTCCAACAATCCTCATCAGCTGACTAGACTACAAAAAATTAGCAGGTTTTAATGTGTATCTCTGCACTATCACATAGTGCCCAAGGCTCCTTCTTATAAAATTGAATGGATATGATCAGAGAAATGAATGACACTTCTTTAAATTTCAATTCTGGTTTGAATTTCCTCATTCATGAAACAAGCTTCTGCTAAGCAAATTCCGTGTTTGTGAAGCATCTCATGAATATGTGGTGCTTTAATAAAAGCAGTGAATGTTTAAAGCTCCCCTACTTTTCTTTGCTCTTCATTATTAGAAATAAATCTTATGAAGCAGATAAAAGTATTACAATTAATCCCTCCTGAATGGAGACAGTATGTACTATTATTTTCAATATGAGAGAAAATGGCTTTGACTAAACTGGCAACAACTGGCAAACTGATTTTATAGTTTTGATTTATTGAATATTAGGAAATAGACTTTTTTAATAACAACTCCATTTAAGTATTCATTAAAATGGAATTAGTACAAGCAGGGCCAGATTCTGATATCCATATTCTTGTCAGACAGCATTTTATTACAGAAAAGTCTCACTGACATCAGTGGGATTACTTGTAAAAGGCCAGTCAGCATGAGTGAGAACACAGAGCTGGACCCTACAAGGGTATAGAGGTTTTAGGTACTCCCCCCTGACCCTCATGTGCCCCACACATCCTTTGGCAATGGCTGGAGCAGTATGGAATTGTGTGCTCCAGGCATCTCATCCACACTGTGTGTGCCTCACAAATGCCTGATCTCACAAATACCCTGACCCACCTTGTCCCTGCCCCTGGTAGATGGGATATGGAATATATATCTTCATCCTCACAAAGGAAATAATTCCCAAGTGCTGATTATTTGGATTTATATGTATTGTCATAGTTCTTTCAGTCTGAGTAAGTTTGACCCAAAGAATGCATAGCACATGTTGCCATAAAAAAGCACTATGAAGATGAGTTTTGATTTATAAGAAAAATCACTCAAAAGGAAAAAAGTAGGAGGCTACAGTAATGAATCTTATTAAAGGATCAAGGCTGCATACTCCACTTCTCTAAACTGTACAGCAGAAGAAAGGGCCATTTTATTTTGTACACTCCTGATACATTTAACATACAAATAAATTCCATTAAACTCTTGAGATGGCACCAGGTAAAGAGAACTGGCTTAGTTATTAGCATTATGGATAATTAGAAAAAGCATATTGATTTTTCCCATAGGTAAACTAAGATGTTTCAAATTCTGAGTACTAGCACCTGTACTGTATTTTTTATTCAGTAATCTCTATAACAAGCAGGGGAGGAGGCTGAGAAATTTGGCCTTTATCCATAAAACAATGATGGACGAACAAACTGTGAATGTCCTCATTTATCTTTCATTCAAAATTATCTGGCACAAGATTTTGACAAGTAATTTTCAATATATATGCTGTGATTTCATGTTTTCATTACATACACAGGTCATACCTGGAATATGCTTCTCCTCCATGACTGGGTGAACACAGAATTCGGTCCTGACAGCAAATACTTCACAGCCTGTTCAGTGCAGATGCAGCCCTCCCTCCTCTAAAGGGCTGCAGAATCCCACAGCAAAAAAATCGTTTGCCAATAGAAAAACAAATATGGTCAAAACCAATTTGTCTGATGCTTCTTTAAATACAAAAAAGGTCTATTTTTTTGTTTTAGTGTAATCTAACGTAATGCATTACAGCATAATATAGCACAATTGGTAAACAGACTACTTCCTATTGTTTAACTTTGGTTTAAAAACTGTCTAACACTCAAGGTTTCTATTGTAGAGTTCCCAAAGGTCAGACTTGAAAGCTTAAACTTCAGGTTCTACTGAGATAAAGGCACAGTGCTTTGCAAAGTTATGCTATTATCCCTGGTTATAATCTTCAGTGACTTCAGAAATAATTGCTTTCCTTAAACAAAAAGGAAGTCTGATTCTAATTTGCTATCTAGATCTACATTCTTATATTCTTTTTATAGATTTTTGAACAAGTTATCACTGGAATCTTCCTTCACTCAAGCATAAGTGAAAGTTTTATCTTACTTCAGATATCACAAAAATAATTTATGACTAAGGAAACAAAACCTTTTGTCTCACAATATATTTCTTTGGGACAGCTGTGGTATTTCACTGAAAGCACAAAAGCTGTGATGGTCTGGACTGCAATCAACCATTTTTAATAGGAAATTTTTAAAGACTTTTAATAAGATCTCCTAACATAATTTATGGGGAGGGGTTTTGAAGTGAAGAGGTATTGTTTGGCAAAGTGTTCCTCCTCTAATCTCAGGAAATTTAAATAATTGACTGCTCATTTCCTCTAAACTTAGGATTTCTCCTTAAAAATGGTTAAGAAAAACACCTGCTACATTAGCAGCAAAATAAGTATACTGAGAGTCAAAAAAATACATTTCTAAATGCTCTTTAGAGGCAAAACTCCATGTCAGAACCCAGTATTATTATTAATAATGCAATATTGAATTTTGCTTCTTCAACTGAGAATTTTTAATACATATTTTGAATGAAGATAGCATGCTGGTCAGGGCAACTGCAGGTATTTATTTTAACTGACACAGTTAGGGGAATAAGTGCACAAAAGTGGAGAATTTACAGATTACAAGAAAACCACATGAGCACCCAAAAGTTACAATACTTACTGAAGTTATCCAGAGTTCCTCTGGCTACAGAACTTGGCTGGAAAAATAAGGATAACAGGCTTCCCCTGAGATCTCTGATATATCTGGCAAGAAGAGGCTCAAAGGGTATTTTAGCAGCTTCCTTTGAGCCCCAACAAGAACTAGGGAAAAACCAGAAACATAAGTAAGAAGCACACTTCGATATATTGATAAAGCTAATCAAAGTTCCTAAACATGAAACAGATTTAGTTTTGCTGACCATTTAGATTAACTATTTGGATCTGAATTCTTTTTTACCTTTTTTGAGTAACTCATATGCCGTAATTCTGACTTAAACTAAAAGCTGATTTAACTGTGTTTTACTCGTCTAGGTTGGCTAGAATATCTCTCGCAAAGGAGAAAAGAAAGAGAGGGAGAGCCTTTAAAGCGAAGAGTCCTGAAGAGCTCAGGCACAGTGGTGATACCCGGGACTCGCCTGGGTCACTGCGAGTCCAAGACCTCCAGAGGGCACTCAGCACAAAACGGATCGCACCGAGAGGGAAAGGGGAGCAATTCCCAGCGGCCACTCATCCTTAGCTTTCCGGAGACATAGCTCAGCTCTCATCTTTCTTACAGAGAGAATCGTAAACGTAATTAATTAATTTAATTTAATTTAATTTATTTAATTAATAGGAATTCCGAAGATGAATAATTTTGCCGTCTGTACTTCCTTTCTGTATTAGAGATCTTTTTCATCAATGCCTTTAACGAAAGATGATCAGCTTCTACAGTCAGCCTTAAACCCTTTATTTTCAAAAGCTGTCTGCCGATTTCAAAGAGCCTCCATTAAAAAACTGCTTTTAAAGACATGGCACCTAAAGGACTTTGTTTCCTTCAGTCACCACGTTCAGAGCACACAGGACAGAATGTCACTTCTTTCGACTCCACTTCTCTCTGGTTTCCCTACAGAAACAAAACAAAACAATTTGCAGTGGGTACCAGCCAAATTTCCTCTTTTTCCTTCAGCAGTTAAATCTTATGTGCGTAGTAAGACGATCCCCGTGTTACACAGACACACACAGACTCACACACGACAGTGAGTGTGAGTTGGAGTGACACTGGGCAGAGTCGCTCACACTGGGCAGTGTCACTCACACACGACAGCCAGCTGTAGTGACCTCCTTTGGCTCCTGCCCCGGGGGTGTCCCTGAGGTGCTGCTCGCAGGTCCCTGCTGCCCCAGGGCACTGGGTGGCTGCGGCTCCCCAGACTGGGAGTGCTTGGGAGCACCAGTTCTGGCAGTCTCCGCAGGGACCTCTGGCTCCCTTGCTTTAACCCTGTCCACAGCCCGTTTCTGATCTAGCTTCATGAACTGCAGACAGGACTATAAACAACCGCCTAGTTTCCACAGAAATGTCATAATTCCAATAACACTGAAAGCCATTCCTCCACTACATCCTCTTTGCATCGGTAGTTTCACAAAACACATACTGCCCCCTTTATATTCAAAGTGGTCTTCCTGATGCACAAGTTCAAACCTCAGCTATCATCTATCATCTTAATTCTTCTGGGACAAATAAAGTATCATGCAACAGACCATATGTGGATATTTCAGCAGAGCTCTTTAAAGTCGTGTCTTATCTACCCAGTGTGATCCATGGTTATTTTATTTTCATATATTCAGAATAATACATGACAAAACTCCATCTGGGTGCATTGCCTAAATAAAAATAGACACTGGGGCTGGGAGTTCCCTGTGTGACTTGGGCCATTTTCATGTCCTGGGATACCTCGGGCATCTGCAGAGGAATTTCAGACACAGCACGGGATCTATAGGACACTCATCGCAGCTTGCAGGCATGCACAATATTCCAGAATGTAAACTGGCAACAGGTACATACTTCTACACTTGAAATGTCTCCTAAAGATGTGTGAAAATCAAATGTATGATGTATCCCAATCCCTCAGGATGTTGGATCCCAGTTACCTTTACTGTCACAAGACTGTGTTAAGCAGTACTAGAGGAAAGTCACCTACATTTTAAAAATGCTCAAACACTCATTCCCTGAAAATCAGATCCCCTTCTACATCAGACATATAAAGGAGAGACCTATCTCTATATCTATCTATAATTTTCAGTTGCTAATCTCTGAAATACAAAATACTGGTAAGGCTATCAATCAGACAGTATTAAAATATTCTGGTTAAAAGATAATTAATCAGCTACAGTAGAGGTAATATTTTAAAAATACTGCCTAAAGTAAAATAAACTGATTAGGCAGGATTTGTATGATGGAAAAATTAAAGGTTGAAGCATTATTTAAAAGTTACACAAGCATATAGATGATGCTTAGATGACTCTAAGTGGAGTCATGACATTTATTAATAAAGGCAGTGTGGGCCTTTATCAGGTTCATTGTGCTCCATGCTGTGGAAATACAGAACCTGGTGTTAATAACCCTGCTCTGGTTATTAGACACAGGAACTAAGTTTAGTCATGATTTGGCCAGGTTTATAAACTAAGGAGGTTTGTGTACAGCAGTCTTTACTAACTGGGTTACTGGTTAGACTCAGTGATTTTAGAGGTCTTTTCAACCTTAGCAATTCTATGATCTTCTTGGCTTTAATTTTAGCCTCTGAACACGAGGAGAGTCACCCAATGTCCCTGGTGGTCTGCCAGAGCCGAACAGGAAACTTCTCGAGCCGAAAACACGCACAGCACACGGGTTAACACCCAGTGAGGGTCCCGCACTTCCCACTGGAGCGCGAACGGAGCTGTTGAGACAAACTAAAGAAAAGGTGGCCAGTTTGGGAACTACTGTCCTTAACTCCCGACACAACTACATGAAGTCTGTTCCTGGAAAAAGTACCAGGCAAGAAGCACTTCAGCTTGTAAGTGGGGAGGAACGAAGGTGTGTGTACGTGAGGGGAGGTGGGTGTGAAGGAAGCAGGAGGGGTGGGTGTACGTGCCGCGGTCGCGCCCGGCAGCCAAAGGTTCCTGCCCGGCAGCCAAAGGTTCCTGCCCGGCGGCGGGAAAAGCCAGGGGAGCGGGCAGGGCCGTGCCAGGTAGGGCCGAGTCGGACGGGGCCGAGCCGGGCAGGGCCGAGCCGGGCGAGG
>VZTN01000891.1:464010-489518 GCA_013400515.1 Erpornis zantholeuca
GTCGGGGCTGGGCCGTGTCGGGGGGCGGCAGCCGGGGCCGGACCTGCCCTGCCGTGCGCGCCGCGAGCCCTCCATGAACTCGTCTGGGCTGTTCCCTCCAGAGACCGAACGGGCGATAGAGAGAAAACTGGACGTAATGGCTGAAAGATAACGCCGTGTTTGGAGTTCTCTCTTCAGTGTTCCCCCCGGCTTTCGTTTTCATCGCTCCTCAGCTCTTCTTTTTATTTAGGGGAAGAAAACGGGTTCACATATGGGCATTACTTATGCGCCTTGGGTTTGAAGGACTCTCCGTACTACAGGCATGAGAACTGGAATTTCTGGCTTTGAGCTGCTGCTTTGTTGTTGGATTTGGGGGCTGCTTGTTCCCAGTATCATTGCAGTATGTGTATCTACATACTTATATATACATACACAATGTATATACCATGTGTATGTATGTACATTGGAAATCTGCAAGGAATGCGCACACCACCACCAGCCTTCAGCCCAGTTTTCACTTGCCCTAATGCCTGGTACAGCCCCATCAAGTAGCTGGACTGAAACATCCTCAGTACAGCAGTTTGTCCCAGGGCATTTAGCTCTTTCGTCTGGTTCCAAAATGATTTGACACTGAATGTGATGTAAACGACAGTTTGTGTCACAGCAGCCTCCTGGTCAGAGGTGCCCTCTGCCAAAAGTTGTATGGCCTCAGATGGTTTCTGAAGGGATATGGTTCTGCTGCTGAAGCCCTGAACTGTAAAGGTAATGAGTAGGCCTGTTGCTGAGAGAAAGGTATTTCCTTGGTGTACATTTAAGTCTTAAGAGTGTAAGGCAGCTCATGGCATTGTAAGGCTGGGTTGAATGGGGTTTTGGGCAGCCTGGTGTAGTGGAACATTCTCTGCCTGTGGCAGAGGTGTGGAGCAAGATGGTCTTTAAGTTTCCTTCCAACCCAAGCCATTCTGTAATTAGATTAGAAACTGTCTTTAGGTTGTGTGAAGACAAAGTTCTGCCTTCTCTAAAGTGGCTTTGTTTATCCCTCTTTTCTTTTCTGGTGAAGAGGCAACTAAATGTTTGGCTGAAGTTTGCAGAGGGAGTAAAAGATAGTAAAAATTCCTAAGGAAGTAACAAAAACTTACTAGGCCTGCAGTGCATATGGTGCATACTTATATGGTCTAAGTACCCATTTATAAGTGACACGTTGACACTGTGAGAAAGGTCACAGAGCTGTTGGGCTATTCAGTCACTGGCAAAACAGTAGCAGGTGCAGTGTCTGGCAGAACAAAAATCTGTAAGAAATTTAATTACTTTGACTTTGTTGTTCACAAAACAACTGTTTTGTTTTCTATGTGTTGTCTTTGTCTTTTTTAAGGCTGCAGAACTGCGAGCTTACCTGAAATCCAAAGGAGCAGAAATCTCTGAAGAAAACGCAGAAGGTGGACTTCATGTGGACTTGGCACAGATTATTGAAGTGTGTGATGTGTGCCTGAAAGAGGATGACAAAGGTTTGCATCTCTAAGTCCTGTTGGTTTTACTAGGCTTATCACCATCAGTGCTTTCAAACAGTAACAGTTGGCAGAATTTAGAGATGAGTAGCATATGTTGAAACACAAGCCAGGCATCTTCATCAAAATGGAAGTGCTTATTTCCATCATTGCCATGGAATATTTGCATGTACTCTGCCCCTCCTTTCTCCAAAGATCCAGCACCCTTTGAAGCAGTCAGAAGCTGAGCTAGACTGTGCTTGTAATGAGGGCATAGAGACTTGTATGTAAAATAGGGTTTTTGATGTTTAGGTGTTATTTTGGGGAATAACTAATGTTTTCCATATGTAATGAATTTTGTTCCTGGCCTTTGTTTGACTGGTATTTGGGCAGACTGAAAAGAAGACACAAAACCAGTGTCATTCTGTTTGGAAATGATGGAACACCATGCTTAAAACAGGAGCTGGGGAGGGTTTGTAATACACTTCATTGTTCTTTAGCTTGATACCTTAGGTTTTAACTAACCTAAGGTATTTATATATAAAATATAAATATTTTTCAAATCCTGTACTGCTAGTGTAACTCTGGAGTTTCCTGTAGCTTGTTAAGTGCTGTTCTCTATGCTAAGATAGACATAACAAAACCTCTAACTTGCTCTCCAAGGACACCCAGAGCAAGAACTGTAAACCTTCATCTTGGAGAGGGGGGGAAAGCTTGGGGAAATTCCATCCTTGGCTGGGTTCTGCTTGGGGAATTGATGCTGATATCAAAGTGTGAAGAACTCGTGAGCTGTCATTGTCCATTTTGGAATTCACTGAAACAAGATCCTGTGGAGCCCAAAAGTGTACATCTGAAAGCCTTTCAAAATAAATACCACCTTTTTCCTTTATTCCTGTCTAGTCTCTGTTTCTAGGTAGCCATTTAAGGCATCAAGGGCATTTTCCCTGTGGTTTGAGTATCCCTTGTGCTCCTGGTAAAATGTTTTACTGTACTTGAGCACTAGGTGTTACTATTCTCACTGTAGAACTGTGGGCAGTTTCCTGGATGTGTAGGAGCAAGCCACTGTGTGGAACCTGGAGTTCCTCTGATTTCTCTTATGTGTAAACAGAGAATTCAGAGCAAGTGTGTATCAAATACCACATTCTGTGTTGACCTTAGAGTGGTAATTCTTGTCTTACATGGAGATGTATTGGTATAAGCCCACCTGAACCAAATCTCTGGTACATTCTGATGAATATCCACATTACTATGCATTTTCTTTCTTTAAAAGTTCTTGCTCATGCAAAGTGGTAATTCATATCAAAAGTAGCTTTTCAGCACGAAGTATCTCCTGATTGCTGCTTGCAGTTTCAAATAGCTGTATGTTTTTTGTTTATGCAGATGTTGAGAGCGTGATGAACAGCGTTGTCTCTCTGCTTCTTATCCTGGAACCTGAAAAACAAGAAGCACTGATTGAAAACCTGTGTGAGAAGTTAGTAAAATTTCGGGAAGGAGAGCGCCCATCTCTTAGACTGCAGCTGTAAGTATTGTACAGAGCCAGGTGAGAAATGGTGGACTTTGCAAAGTAATCATACCCCTAAAGAGGAAGGATTATCTTGTATATCTTTAAATGAAAGTGTGGGGTGTTCCAGGAAGCACTCTTTTTTATTTTCTTTTCACTGTTATAAAACAGAAGTACTAACATTTTTTCCCTTGGGCATTACAAAATAAAATTAATATGGATAGTTTTTAGCTTTTGTGAAAATGATTACAAAACTGGAATTTGTTACAATGCATGGATGTAAGGTGCTGTCAGATGCATGTGTCTTTAAAGAACATTTACGTGCACTCCAGTAATGTTTTTTGAAGCCTCTTTAACGCCGTTGTTGGTTGTTTGTGGTTTAGCCTGAGCAATCTCTTCCATGGCATGGACAAGAACACTCCTGTGAGGTACACAGTGTACTGCAGCCTTCTGAAAGTGGCCTCGTCATGTGGTGCCATCCAGTACATTCCAACTGAACTAGACCAGGTAATTAAGTGGCCCCTCGAGTTGTGGCATTTATGAACCATGTTGCACCTAAATGTTACTCAGAGCTGATACAGACCATCGCTGTTACAAATTGCCAGAGTCTAGAGAAATTGCCCTGAAGATGATTAGAGATGCAACACCTCTCCTGTGAGGGAAGGCTGAGAGCATTGGAATTGTTCAGCCTGGAGAAGAGAAGGCTCCAGGGTGGATTTATTGCAGCCTTCCAGTACTTTAAAGGGAGCTCATTAAAGAGGGAGAGCGACTTTTGATATGGGCAAATAGTGATAGGACCAGGGATAATGGTTTTGAACTAAAAGAAATATTTAGGTTTTATATATTTAGAAGTTCTTGACTGTGAGGGTGGCAAAGGACTGAGCAGGTTGCCCAGAAAAGCTGTGGATGCCCCATCCCTGCCAGTGTTTGAGGCCCAGCAGGATGGGGCTCTGAGCAATTTAGTCTAGTGGGTAGGATCCCTGCCTTGTGGCAGGGGGCTTCAAACTAGATGACCTTTAAGGTTCTTTCCAACCCAAACCTTTCTATGATTCTAAATAAGAAATGCAGAATACAGGTTTTGTCTTTTAAAGGCCTGTCTGCAGAATCTAAGTGAAGTTGCTGTCTATTTTTCATTTCTGATGGTGATCATATATAGATGTGTGCTTGATTCCTGTGGTGGAAATCAAAGTGAGAAGCTTTGATCAAGAGTGAGGAGTCAAGTTCTTGTCTCTTGCTCTGCAATAAGAGTATATGAGAATCACTCATCCTTACTTAGGAAGTAACATGGAGAGCACAGACTTTTGGCTTCTCATGGAAAAACTTCAGGTACTGCATGGAGGGCCTGAAAGTCAAAGGACCTAAAAGAGAAATCTCTGTGCAAGATATTTTTAATCCTTTTCTTCTTGGGAGAAAATGAGAAGTATTTATAATACTATTTTAATCTTTTCCTGATTGCTTCTTTTTCACCCAGGTCCGAAAATGGATTTCTGACTGGAATCTAGCCACAGAGAAAAAGCACACTCTGCTGAGACTGCTCTATGACGTCCTTGTAGACTGCAAGAAAAGGTATAAAAGACAAGTCATACACACTAGATAACTCTGTATTTTGAGGTACTATAGGTGATATATAGGGGAAGTATTTCTCACTGGACTTGTAAAATGAATCTGTACTGATAATTCAATCCAATATGCTTGTGGGGTATTTTTTTATATTTTTAAATTTTTTCTATTTTTAAGCATTCCTGTATTAATGTTTATGTTAGTAGTTTATGTTAGAATATTTATGTTAGTAGTGAATTAGCTGCAAACCACAGACTCCCAAAATAACACTACTTCTTTCTATAAATACTCATCTTAGAGCATTGTAGCATTATGCCAAGTTTATTATTTAATTGCACTTTCGACATTTTTGTGCATGGTAGTGCTATCTCTGACTTAATGATGTGGGAAGGCTTATCAATCACAGTTAACAGAATCAGTCTTTTTATGTAAACATTACCTTCAGGACAGAGCTTTCCACTAGTCATGGAAATTAATGTCTACAGAATACCTGCTTGGCCATTTTGAATTATTATCCTGGATCATAAGAAACATCTTTGATCTAACAAACTTGGCAGACCACTGTCTTCTGGCATGTAGAGTAATCCTGTGTGTATGGTGCCTGTAAATTAATGCAGGTCTTAACTGAGAGCTGTCATCAGTTTATCTTACAGATATAATGCAGTGGATTGAATGCCCTGGCTAGGGCTACAGAGGTGGGCTGCTGTCCAGTGGTTCAGGGTGTAGTTCCACAGCAGCTTAAACCTGTCTAAACTGCCCCTGTAGTTTGGGGTGGGGATGTGGGGGGTGTGTGTTGCTTCTGCCTACCTTTCCAGTCTGTTTTCTGAGTTCCTTTTCCAAGGTATCTTTGATTTTTGTAGTGAGGCAGCATCAGGACCCCTCCAGTGCTGACTCAAAGTGGTACCAGAGTTGCACTTGAATTTCCCCTGTTTGCATAACCTTGTACTGCTGCAGAAGGAAGTTCTGTCCTGTACCCTCTGTTCCTGCCTGTCTGCTCCAGCTGCCAGGACCTGGGTGTGTTTGTGCTGTTATTGGCATCTGTGTGACTGCACAGGGGGCTGGACTGGGGACATGACCTTGCTGGGGGTTTAAAAAGGCAAGTGTGAAGCTGTCACAAGTGGAGAAGAGTTCCTTCTGTCAGGACAGTTGGCTTATTTTGCCCTGCTGGAACTGTAGCCTGGAAATGCTGCATCAGCATAGCAGGATCATTTTTAACTAACCTCAATTTAGGGATGATTAATCCTCATGGAGTAGTTACTCTGTGAGCTACATTACTGGGAATTCCTGTTTGTAACACTCAAATGCTTTTGCATCAGTAGTTCTGTATGGCAGATTCCAGATGGTCAAAATAAATTCAGAGATGTTAATCACGGATCTTTTCCATGGCTTAGTGCTTACCTTGTTTCAGAAATACTACACTGATAACATTCCTGCTCTTTTAAAACACTTCCCATTCTGTTGATTTATTGGGGGATTTTGACTAGTTTCATTCCCAAAATTAATAACCAGCTATTTTTAGCTAGCCTTGCTATCAAATCAGTGGATTAAACTTGTAATTTTTGTTTCCACTGCTACCAGTAACCTCGCTATTAAATGGTTTTTGCTTACTAACCATAGGTGATATTTTTAAGATTTAAGATAGCAAATAAAACCTTCCACAAACCCTGTAAGAAATGAATCCTGCACTCAGTGTCCTTACCATGAATTGCAGCAAGCTGTGTACTGAGTGGAGCAGCGTTTCAGAGCACTTGCACTTCTCTCCAGAAAAGAAAACAAGAAGTGACCCTGGCACCTTTGACCTGGTTCACTCTCCTGGATCAGTGGGCAGTGTTTGCAATAGTATGGGAAACTCACAGCAGCATTCCAGCTGTTGCACTCAGGAATGTTGCTCTATCAAGCAGTATGGGAAGATAAGTGGGAACTGAAAAATAAGTGATAAAAATCATACCTCAGTTACCATTGTCGATTTATAGCCAAGGGAAAAGAATTACCTTGTTGAAGACAATTGAATTCTTTCGTTTGCTTAATTTATGTTTTAACTTTGCTCAGGGTGGCATAAGAGATGGTTTTCCATAGCTAATAGACTTTCTTGCAGTGGCTAAGTTGGTAGTTAATAGATTGGTAGTTCCTAAAAAGTAGTTAATGCAGAGGTTGTGTGGTGTCCCTTCTCCTACGGTGACAAGTGAAAGTTTGTTTTATCAAACCTTTTCTAGCCACCTTGATGCAGTTTAAAGCTGGTCTCTGCTGGCAGGATTCAGCAGCTTTAGCCCTGCCCGAGTTAAATTCAAACAGGTCTGGCAAGTCTGGTTATTAATATTTGTAGCAAAAAGCTCAGCATGTCAGGCACCTGCAGAGTAATGTTTCATTTCATTTTAGTTCCATTTAATATCATGTAATGTAGAAGGACTCGATTCCAACATGTCACTTATGTCTCTGAATGCTCTCTTGTGGGTTTTTTCCTTCCTTTTATCTACCATCACTCTTAAACTCTCGCTGGCTTTTTGTCAAGTTACGCATCTAGACTGGCAAGTGGAGCCAAGAACACTTGTTCAGGCTGTTTTATAGAAAAAATGTTCACATTTGCACCTTAGGTGAGACACATTTAACAACAAGCTTTGGTAAAATAGTGATCTGTATTAGTGCTTTAAACATCCTAATTTACAGTAATAATCTGACACTAAATAGAATAGTAAGACTAAAGGCCTGCTATATTTGCTGAGGTACACAAGAATTTAGCACAGAAAGTTTGGTAGTAATTGTCTTGTAGCATTCTGTTGTTTCTTAGAAATACAAGTGAAAAACTCCATTCCTTCCCCACTTAAAAATAAAAAAGAAGGTGGGGAATTGGAAATACTACTTGAAATAAGTGGTGGTTTTCAGTTTTTGCTCCTAAGGAAAAGATTAGGAGAGAAAAAGTGCCAGAAAACTGTAACACAGCTCTGAAGTGTACAAGAAAAACTGCTGAAAAGCTTTTATTAAATAAGGAGTTGTGTATTCTTAGGTTGAATAGCACATGAGTTGAGCCTCTTTGATTGAATATATATATATATAGTGCCAGTCCTGTATTAAACTGGTCCTTTATCTCCTAGAACATGTAGTGTTGGTGGGATTTTACCAGGGCTAAAATCATAGTCAGTCATAGACTGATTTATGTGCAAATGCTTCTCTCATATATAAAGCTGCATAAATTAATTTTTTTTTTTCGCTGATACAGAATTGCCAGTTCATCTACATCAATACTGGTTATGAGAGCAAGATATTATTGCTGGAGTTCTAGAACAAATGTTTCATTAAAGCTTATATCCCTGAACATGGATTTGGAATATTCTGGGATCTATAGAAAATGTCCCTGCCTGGGGACAAATTATCTTCATTCAGTGTACATCCAGATTATATATGACATTGGGTGTTGCCCATGATGTCTTAATATTTGTGCTGCACATCTCTCAGATCTGGGAAATTCTCTGAGAACAAACTTCACCCTATAGAGCGAGTGTCAAACAGTGGTATGATGAGATTTCAAATAAATACCCATATAAAAACCCACTCAGACCCGTGCTGCTGTATGGGTTAAGGGCATGTTGTGTTGGTTTGTTCCTCCCTGTGCAGTTCATGCCATTGGCCTAAGGCATTAGTGCAAATTGAAACTTTATTCTTGCAGTGTTTTGTTTTAAGGAAAACTGTGTGTGCTTTTAGACCACATGGGATAATTTGTTTGTAAATTTTGCAAAAAGCATCAGCAGTTGCTGGCCTCGGTGGTGGTAAAACTGTTCAGTGAAAATAAATAAAATCCGTTAAAAAGACCCAGTAAGGATCTCAGAGCTGGTTTGCAGTAGTATTGGTGTTGTTTACAAGATAATCTGGGTAGACAAGGCTGTAGGTTTGCTCAGCTCTCTGAGAAGGAGTTGTTTTTCTAAAAGCTGTCTGTCGGAGCAGTGCTGGAAGCTGTTTGCTTCACAGCAGCCTCAACCAGTCTTGTTGCTGGCTGTGTAATTTCATCAATAAAATGAGCAGCTCTCACTCTGAATACTTGAAGAGAGAATCTGTGAAAGAAGAAAGCAGCTTTTATACAGTCATTTTCCTGACCATAAATATTCTTTAAGAGATGCCATTTTACATTTGAAATAAACTTTGCAGCGCTACTTATTGCGCAATGATTAAATCCAGATGTGCATAAGAGGCGCATTCTAGTGAACCATATAAAGCTGTTCCTAGCTCAGAAAGCTTTTTCCAAAACCAGCAGGTAATTTATCAGTTTAAGAGAATGAAATGAAGGGTGAAGATAAACATTTTGTAGAACAAGAATTGAAAGAATACATCCAGTTAATTTGTTCTCTCCACTAGAATTAAAATGGATCATCTACATCTTTTTCCAAGTGTAATTTAATTTGACCTATAACATCATAATGTAATTGCTTAAATATTTGAATATCTTGTTTGAACTATTTTTTCAGCAGTCCTGAGGTAACTTTATTTTTTTTCTATAGCGATACTGCAGCAAAAGTAATGGTGGAACTATTGGGAAGTTACACAGAGGACAATGCTTCCCAGGCTAGAGTTGATGCTCACAGGTAATACTGACTTCCCTGTTTCCTTAAAAGTAACTTTTTTTCAATTGTCAAATATTTTGATCACCTTACTATTGAGAGTATTGGATGGCCTGGCAGGCCAATGGCCCTTCTGTAGCATTGCTGGCTCAATCAAGAGCTTGTTTCTGCAGTCTGCAGTAGGTGTGGCTGTTTGTAGGCACAGCCAGATTTATTCCAGTGTGCAAGTGCACAGGAGTGTTCCTGAACACTGCTGAGGGAGATCAGCCTTGGCTAAGGACTTCCTTTACATCAGCTGTGCACTCAAAATCTGTACTGGAATCCTTTATTTCAGATTTTTTTACTTCTTGCCTGTTTCATTATAACCTTGAGCATTCTTTTCGAATAGTACTTTCTCTTGAAAAGACATTGTTGCTGAGTTCTCTATGAGCAAGTACAAAGAATGTGAACTGCACAGAAATAAACTTACCTGTTGTACAAGCTGGGACTAAATTGATTTGTAACAGTGCATTTTCCCCACTGGCCAAAATGAATAAATGCCTGTATTTTGATGTTCTAGCTATCATGATTTTTCTTAGGAATTAGCTATTTAAGTTCTGCCAGATGTGCACTACCAGTAGTTCTCAAGGGAGTTGTTTATACTTAACCATGGAGGAAAATCAGGATGACTCCTTTGGAAAATCAGTGTCTGTGTAGTAGTGGAAACTTCACTGCTACCCTACAGCAAGCTGCAGCCTGTTCCCTCTGAGAGAGCTCGTGTGCCTGGGGCTGTGTCCGTGCAGAACTCCTGGTGTTCTCCTGCTGTCCTTATGTGGCAGAGTGAGCCAAGGCTTCTCATGTGCTGCTGAGAAAAGCTTTCATCTGCAGTTCCTGTTTCTAGTCTGGAGCTGCAGCAGATAAACCTTGGGCCTTGCATGTGTTTGGTGTTGGGGTTTTCTCTGTTTTCTGTCACATATTCAAGTGTAATTAAATCTTCCAAAACAACTTAATTCCATGAAATTTTAGGAGGACAGTAAAAATAACCTCCAGGAAAGGCTGTGCTGGAAATAAATGCATAGATGGAAACTGTGCGGTGATCTGTGTTTTAACCACCTGGCACATTTCATTTGGGATACTGGACAAATTACTTAATGCCTTCTGTTCCTTGGTTTTTCCATCTGTAAAATGAAGATTAAAATTGGAATGTGACGTGTGTTACCTTTAATAATAATTGAAACCCCTTGTGTGCTTCCTAGAAAGCAAGGAACAAATCGAGTTGCTCTTAGTCATAAAGATGTGTATTGCTCTGCAAGTAAGCATTTTCCTTTTCTCATTAGATGTATTGTACGAGCGTTGAAGGATCCAAATACCTTTCTCTTTGATCATCTTCTTGCCTTAAAACCAGTCAAATTTTTGGAAGGAGAACTTATTCATGATGTAAGTAACTTTGGTTTTACTGAGATGGTTTGATAGCAGTAGACTGTTTTAATGTGTCTTTTGAAATCCATTAGAATAGTTATCTGTGTCAGTAATACTCAGCTGCAATGGGCTATTTCTTTTATAGTCTTTAAAATTAAAATTGCATGTGAAATGTTTCCCTTTCAAAGTTTCAGAAACTCAGTTACAAGTTTTGCCCTCACATGAGTAGCAAATCTTAGGTCTGGGAAAAGGAAGTAAGCTCAGCACAGACTGCCCACAGCTATTGACAGAAGACAGAATTTTAGCTCTTAACATTCTGTTCAATACCCAAAGCTTCTATCTGTCCAGGCTGTGATATTATTTTAACTGTTCTCATATTTGTTTTCCATCCTCTAGCTTTTGACAATTTTTGTAAGTGCTAAACTAGCATCCTATGTCAAGTTTTATCAGAACAACAAAGACTTCATTGATTCCCTGGGTAAGTTTCCATACTTTTCTATTTACATGGTTTAAGGTATGGAAGCCACAGACTGCTTGTGTTTGAATCCATGTATTGAAGCAAGGAAATTTCATAAGAGATTAGAGTTTGTAGATGATAACCTCTTCTAGATTGTGAATGGGCCATCTAACTGTGGTTTGTTCTTTGAAAACAAGCTGGTTTACGGCTTTGGAAGAGAACTATGGTTTTACCCACTGCTTTTTTCTCTTAGAACTCCCCTCCTGAAAGCTTTTACACATTCATACTCTAGGCTAGGCCAGAGATTACAACTGCATTGAGTAAACCACCAGCTTGTATAAATCTGTTTTTTTATGATGAGTAACAGCAAATACTTCTGAGCAGTAAGATAAGGCATGCAAATTGTGTGTGTGTGTGTCTGCATGTGCTGATGCATTAGACCCAGCAAGCCACAGTCTGTCCCAGTTAATTTGTTTCATCACATGAAGCAATGTGATGGAATGTTAATGTCAGCACCCTCTTTATTTACACACTGTGGAAAAAAGGAGTAGTAATTAACACTTTGACACTCCCCCGTTGATGTGTAATTGACTGTTTCAAAGGAGCACTGGTTCATAAGCTATTGCATGCATTAAAATTACATTTTTTATATTCCAGCTTTTTAGGACAGGGGTCAGTGACAATGCAGAAATTGCTCAATGATGCAGATTTTTTTATTACTGCATTAAGGTTTTGACATATTGGTAATGAATAAATGTTTCCATAAAAATACGATTATTTTTTTATAACTTTGATTTTGAAATGACACTTAAACATTGTGTTGGATGCATTTGAGGAAAGCCACAGTTTTGCTAAAACAGAGTTTGGTGCAGCCTTTTAACACATGCATTATTTTGTTTAATGGAGTGTGATACAATTCTTAGAATAATTGCTCTCAGAGCTTTAAAATGGTGGTACTTTGGGTATTAAAATGATGGAAATACCAATGGGATTTTTTGCTGGATAAAATTAGCAGCAAGTTTTTGGTAGCTTGTAAATCTGTATATAGGATAAGTGTATCTTTAGTCACGTGTATCTGAACATTAGTTATGCAGACATCTTAGGCTTTTCTTTGTCAGAGGAAAGTGGGCTTTGGGCTTATCTTTTAGGTGTTTGTCCACAGAAGTATTTGCTGAATTTGCTGTTACACCAACATTTGAATAAATTTATGGAAAATTAATTACACATGTATATAGCATTAATTGTATTATACTCAATTGTTGTGATTTCTTTCACCTTGCCTCCCAGTATCTGTGTTTCCTTCCATGAAGTAATTCAGTGTGTGAGCTTTCAATGTCTAAGATTCATAGAATTTTAGTAAAATCTTTAAATACCTGTGTAACTGTTTTGAAAGACAGTCTTAACTTCCACTTATGCTGATTTGTCACCTGCTTAATGGTGTGCTCAGAAACTTGGTGTGTCTTTGAGCAGTGGACAAGCAGAGATTTGGAGGCAGCAATGATGGAAGTGCTGAGAGCTGAATGGTTCAGCCTTGGCTTTGAAAAACAAGGAGAGTTTGGTCTAGACAAGAATGCAGTTATTAGATGAGGCATTCAAAACTGATCTGTTCCCAAAATCAATGAGATTTTTAACCATGCTTTAGAGACTTTTTTTAAAATCACTTGCCAAGAGAGCTTTGTTTTAAAGGCTATTAGTAATAGGATTCCAGTGGCAGTAGTGCTTGGGCTGTAATTGTAACCTTTCAAGGACCAGGACTAGTTAGACCTGTGCAGCGAAGGCTCCTACAGGTGGCATCAGTTTGTTACAATTTGTTGTTTTATTAATGCTGACAACTTAGGCCAGCAGTAGCATTATCTGTGTCAACTGCATCGCCCTAACATGGCCACAGTTAATCTGGTATTATCAGCAGTCTTTTTCGCAAAGTTAATCAGCATCTCATTTGCATTTGTTAATTAGGGTTAATGCGTGCTAATTGATTTTTTGATGCTTGTAGAGTTCCATTAAACCCAGTTAGGTATAGTTGCTGGTGCTCCTCATTCGTATGAATTATGGTGATCGCATTTTTGTTGAATCGGTGCCAAATAGGGAACCTGCATCATAATTACAGCTAATTAACACAACATGATGTCCTGCACTAATGTGCTTCCCTGCTAGTGTATGGGTGTTATAAATTCCAAACTTACATATTTACTGAGGCAATGGGAATGTTTATAATGTCATTCTAGAACAAAATGATTGACACTCATTTTAAAGAAACTTCCACATGGTACCTCATGGACCTTGGGATTAAGAAATGCCTTGTTTCATCTCAGTACTTTAACTTGGTTGACCTAGCTGTTTTTCCAGGAAAATGGTCTCTGATTTAGACATGCAAGGCCTTGGCCGAGTTCTTTGTGTTGCCATTCATGCAGTCATGTAAAAGATGTAACCTGACCTCAGTATTGGTGCTGCTGGTTTTGAACACTTTTCTTGGCCACACTGGATGCCTTCATGGGACTCTTGATGCCTTTTTTGCTGTGAACAAATTCAGTACCAAAATGCTTTCTTCTGGCATCACAATGTTATGTTCTGGAACCAAACTGAGAGGTTTATTTTCCAGAAACTACAGAAGGAGGAGTGGTGAGACTGTAAGAAGGTTTTTCCAGCATAACCAGCTGTGGATTTTCCATTTTGTTGCACTTCTGTTCTTCCAGGTGATGCAACTGAAAAATTCACTTGCACTCTCACCACCTAAAATTCTGTTCAGGGGATGTTTTTACTGCTCAAAAAAGAAAACTTTTGTATATAATACATTTTTACTAAAAACAACTGAGTCTTGATGAATTCACAATTAAACTTGCTATTTTAGCAAAAGACAAGGCAGATGCAGGATTTGGTATCTTACCTCAGAAAAACTGTTGATAAGGAGAAGTAGAATATATTTTAATGTTAAATAAATTTTAAACTATTGGAAGCATATCTAGTAAAAATAACACGAAAAGCAAATTATTTGCATGAATTATAATGAAATCATTAATTAAACTATCAACACTTTTACTCAGGCTTGTTGCATGAACACAACATGGCAAAGATGAGGCTCCTTACTTTCATGGGAATGGCTGTAGAGAATAAAGAAATCTCATTTGACACAATGCAGCAGGAACTCCAGATCGGGGCTGACGATGTAGAAGCGTTTGTCATTGACGGTAAGAGCTGTGGTACCACTCTGCACACAGTGCTCATGAACGAGAGCTTCACAGTCTTCTAAGCTAATGTTGAATATTAGGACAATATTAATTTTAATTTCTGTGCTTTTTATAAAGCTGCACAGCTTCATGCTTCAAGATAGGCCCAACTGTTATGTTTTAACCAGTGTTTTTCTTCTCAGTGACAGCAGCTATATCTCATGTAATTCTTTACAGAACTAATAAACTGTTTGTAGGTTTAATTTGTTATCTGGTTTTGTTTGCTGTCATTAAAACAGGATGTGTTTGTAGGGGAGAGAAGTTCATAAAAACTGTACAGGATATTGCTTTAATAGATTGGCACCAAACAATAGGATTCGTGCATGACCTTCATCTTGTTACATCAGTTTGCTTTTCTGCCTACTAGGCCATTAAAACCTACAGCAAAAGAGATGAAGTGAACTGCTGTGTTCTTATGTTTGTATTGATCTAATTTGGAACCGTTTTTATGCAGTTTAATACCTTTGCACGATTGTGAAAATGTTGCTCAAAACAGCATTGGTTTGTTGCAGCTGTAAAGACAAAGATGGTGTACTGCAAAATAGATCAGACACAGAGGAAAGTCGTTGTCAGGTAAGACAATTCTTCATGGCATTTTGCAGAACTTAGTGTGTTCTAATTATTTCACTTACATTTGTAGAATATTTTAACTAGAAGCAAGGTATTGTTCCCATCAGTTGCTGGTAGTTAAATAGTTGCTATTTATCATAATTTTATTAAAGCTCACACTGAATGTGATTAGTTTATTTAATGAAAGAGTCCTACTTTCCAGGACATTTCATTTAATGACCTACTAGTGACAAGAATACTAATGACTGTTGTTGCTTTAAATATTTGGGAAGGCTACAGAATTCTCTTAACTGGTAAAGTGCAGCCCTTTCTAGAGAGAAAATCAGAATTTTCCTATTTGCTCATGAGAGTAAAGTAATGATATAGAAAAATAATTAGGTGAGTGTAACATCTCTAGTAATCTTCTTCCAATTTTGTTTTACTTCCTCAGTCACAGCACACATCGGACTTTTGGAAAGCAGCAGTGGCAGCAATTGTATGACACTCTAAACACCTGGAAACAGAATTTGAATCAAGTGAAAAACAGTCTCCTCAGTCTCTCAGATACCTAAGAATTTTTTTTGACCTAGTAATATTGCTATAGGTGAATTTTATTCAAAACTTTGACAATTTGTGAATGTTTTGAAAAAAATGTATGCAATTGGTTTAAAGAAGCTAAATATTCTAATTTGCCACACCAAAATAAAAAGAGGCAATAAAACTACCATGGGAAAATGTCTTCTATTGATTTTCTTACATGATCAGCAACAAGAAACTGGCAATATTGGTTATGCTTCTTTTGTTCATTTTACAATATGAGGATCTTTCTTTGCAAGAGGTGTGGGGAGGAAGGGAGGGAGGTCAGAAAAATGATAGTGCAAGTGTTTGTAAAGTAAGAGAAAATTTCCCTTAGACCCAAGGGAGGAGAAATGTGACCCAATAGAAGTGAAGCTTCATAAAGCCAGATCTGCTGCCTTATCTCTGTAATAGTACCTGATACTTCAATGTTGAAAGAGACCTTACTGATACAGAAACTAGAACAGATACATTTAAATAATTTGGCAGTAAGGGTAAGCAGATTTTTCTGTTATTCTGCCACTTAGAACTGCTGGAAGTAGTTGTAAATATTTGCTGAAGCCACTGTATTCTGAAACAGTTGGAGGCGATTTTCCCTGAAAACTGAGTGAGCAGTCTGTCAGAGAAAATGAATTGAACTCTTACAGCCAAAACCAATGAGGAGCAGGAGAAGGGTACAGTTAAATAATAATTTAATTTTACTGAACAGATATAAAAACATTAACATACGAAGTTTTTAACTTTGGGCAAAGCCAGTAGTAACTTGAATTTGATTGCAGAACTGGAACTAACATTAGGAATAGGAATTGTATAAATTTTTGAACATAAGAAATATTACCATGTTGTATTTAACATGAAACTACACATATGTACCATATTCTGTAGGAATACCTCTACAAATCTGGTTTAGGTAAGTGATCTGTCTATGCCTACAAGAATGCTTATCTCCTGGCACTTATCTTCACTGGCCTCCTTCATATTTTCTTTTTCTTGCTGAATGAAGTCTCTCCAAATTCAGTAGTTTCTCAATTCCTCCTATTTGGTTCTGTATAATGGAGTTATGAAGAGAGAAGCTGTCCTCATCTTTGAGTGCTTTTTCACTTCTTGCTGGAGTAACAGTCATGTGAGAAGAATTCTGCTTGTTCTGTAAAGCAGCAAATCCTTCTTTAACCTGACAGAATACAAATGTTAGCATAATATAGTTATGACAGAATACAAATGTTAGTATAATCCAGTGAAATTCACATTTAAAGGTTCAGATTTTTGGATTTTGCTGAACATTAAGCAAGCAAGGAAATGGTAGCAGGAAAATAAATCAATTGGAAAAAATATGGTTAATTTGAAGTGTTTGCTTCATATTTAATTTAGAGAACTTGCTAATAACAATTACACTTTTATAAACCAAACCTTAGCATAAGACTTGGTACAAGAGCGTGATTTACAAAAGACAAGCTTGTATTAGAATGCAGATTAGCAAAATAAATAGCTTAATTAAAGAGTTTAATGTTGCAATTGACATTTCTATTGCTATGCAAGCATTTGATTAACAAAACCCAAAATCATGAGGTTTATAGTGTTAACTCCCTCTCCACTTCACTGTATAGAATAGAAAGCAAACATCATTAATACAAGGTCTGTAATAGGCTGGCTTTTTTATGTTAAAGATCTTTTTGTTCTTTTAATAGTTTTAATTACTCTTTGATATATTACTGTTGGATACTTCATATATATCCAAATCAAAGACAGATGGCAGCACAGTAGGGAAACAGTTTTTTTGCCTGATGAGCAAAACCCTCGCATTTGACTGATGGGTTCTCCACTTGTAGTCTGGGATCGTGTGGCTCTAGGGGAGGCCAGCACACAGCACCAGCCACCTGCCTGAGCAAGGTGCAGCACAGAGCCAGTGCTGCAGGGGATCTGCAAGGTGACCTCTCACACTGCTTCTGTGCTGGGGTACTCCTCTTGCAAGGATCACAGGATGAGGCCTTCCCCCTCTGCTCGATCATTTTTTTAACATTAGGCAACTGCCCCAGCTGACTGTAAGCCACTATGTCTTTATCAGGCCTACCTTTATTTTGGCACATCAGTTTTGTACTAAAATAACCTTCCCTAGTGCACAAGCATTTCTTGAAGTTTGAAATATGAACAATAAAATTTATGCAAATTGTTGATTATTGCATTTACAACAATGTTACTGCCATGCAGCTGAAGGTACTGATACTTCAGGTCAGTAATGACTGGCAGCTCCCTTTCAAGGAGGAACAAACTTCTCCATTTGAGCAGTAAAAGTTTTGACCTGTTAATTCTTTCTTTCATGTTTTTACCCAAGGCCTCAGCAAGAACCAGATCATACTTCACAGCAAGCCAGTCAAAATTTCAATGGAATAGCATGTGGAGCTGAACCTGTCCTGTACTAAAAATTGAATGTTTAAACTGAGCTGGGGGTGTTTATTCATCCTTTGGTACTCAGGCATGGACAGAGTAATGTTTAAAACAGTTCTTAATATTTTTACTAGAATTATAAGTGCACCTCTAGCATTTGTCTATAATTTTATCCCTTTTTAGAGTGCTGTACTGTGGTTGAATGAGATTACCCAAATTGTAGAAGGCTTAAGTCTGCTCTAGTTACAATCATACATGTTAGTCAAAGCAAACCAAGCAGCAAAAAAAGACTGTCAAGCCCATTTTTAATCTCCCAACAGCTTGTTTATATTGGTCATAAAAATGACAAAGTTGAGAACAGAAGGTGTTAGAATGACACCAACACTGAAAGGAGGGAATGCTCTGCATTATTGCAGGCTGAGATTTCATAGATTAAGTTTCTGGAAAATCTAAGTAAGGTGAAACCAGCCAGGCACTGTTCTTGTCCATCTCTGCTTTTACTTAGCGAGCACATCAGGAGCCTTAGCTTGGAGATGACAAAGCAGACATAACCACAGCCAGATACTGAAATAGAGCTTTGCTTTAGCTGTAGGTTACCTAGTGTAGTTCACTGCTCCACCTCTGAGAAAAAGCAAGAGACACACAGTTAATACCACCGTTGTGTTTGGGGACAAATCAACCTCAATGTCAGGTTAGGAAAGTCAAGTAATTGAAAATATCAGTCCTGTGAATTTCAGAGAATGTGGATGCTGATGGCATCAAAAGCTGATTATCTGCTGAAGTCAGCCAACTTTGTCACTTGAAACCACTGTACAGCTCATCCAGACACAGCCCTGGAAATACCTCTAGAATACCTAGAAATACCTGAGAAATACCTCTAGAACCTTTTCTAAAGAGGAAAGGTCAGCACAGATGTAAGTTACTGTCTGAATGATACACTTAGCATTGGGTCAAATTCTAACAGAGCAGTTAGAGCTGTTCAAGCTCCCGAGTCTAACATAGATGTGGAAATGCAGTGATGAGCCAGTGCTTAGTGCCATCCTGAATAAAGCTGTCATACAGAAACAACAGGTTTCTATTCTCTGGTTTTACAGTTTTGTGTAATGTTACCCTACAAAATAATAAGGTTACTGTAAATAAGGCATCACATAACTACAGTGTAAGATAAATGGATAGGCTCTAAATCATAAAAGTGCTGAATTTTTATTCTTTCATGGATTCTTTTAAATGGCATGGTCCTATCAAGTAATGAAGGAAACAATGTTTTTATACTTTCACATACTACTATTTTCCTTTTTTTTTTTTAACTGCTACTTTTACTGTAGGTGATTTTTATTAAGGTACACAATGGACTACCCTCTTCCTCCCCTCCCAAACAGACTGGTTAGCATCTGCTTGATTCATATGCTGTGACTTTTTCCTGCTGCTTTCTATCAGCCTTAATTGTGAAAAATGGTGTCTTGTTGCCCTTTTGATATTATTTCGGAGATTGACTCAGCCTTAAAGTATCCAGATGGGTACAGTTGTACAAATATCTGTGGAATTAGCTCACTGAGGTCTGGTCTGCAATATTTTTAATTGACTTACATGTTCTGTGGGAAAAGAAGAATCATAAAAAGCCTTTGCTATAGCATTCCATTCTTCACTAGGGTCTCCCTGGGGGTCATGGTGGATAGTAGAGGTATTCGAAGTGTTGGCAACTCTGTTTAAACTGCTAGAACCTGATTGACAAAAAGGAAATGGTGACAACTGCAATTTAGTCTCCAGGCACTAATTGTGAAGTAACTAAACTCGTTTACCTCTGATCTTAAAAAATCAAATATTTTTGTTTTAAAGCACTGGATCTTTGTTACAGGCTTTTGCCCTTCATTTTTTTCTTTCACATGCTTCATCTATTTTTTCTCTAAAGATGATGTTTCTACTTTGATTAAAAATGTTTTCTGTCATTTTCACATATTAGGTTAATGACAGAAAAGTGATTTATAGAAAGTGTATGTATTCTAAATATTCTAACTAAATATATTTTTTCAAATACTATTACTTTAAGCTCACCTTCTGATAACAATAATAACATGCATAATTAATACCATTATAACATGATATCCCAGGATGACTTATAATAAAAGAAGACATTAAGACAAAGCTTTTCAGACAATCAAAAAACATTTTAAATAAGGAATCTTTTTGTTAATGGCTTTATCTCATGTTTCAGGTGGTCAGGCAATAGCCATGGACTAAAGGTAGGAAAGGCAGGTGAGTAGATTAATCATAACCAAGTATAAGCCTCCAGTCCTGCAGAGGCTTTATGCAGCACCAGTGGATTCTGTTGAAACCAATATCAAATTCCTTGCAAGATGAAAATACAAGCATGCTTTCCCAATTACTCACAGTGCAAAGAGGAGCTGTTTTGTCACTGCACAGATGCCTGTGGATCACTGCATCAATGGTAAAATCTTATTTTGCAATGAAAATACATGTTACCTCATGGTTATGTAACAGTTATTTCAGAATACTGATATTTTCTCTTGGGAGGAAGAGGAAAATGGTTTTGTGCTTGTTTTCTTTTTTAAGCATTTGCCAGGAAGATCTTTCCCATTCCCAGTTCATTACTTCATGTACTGATGTAAATGTCTGCTCTCTGGGAACCAGAGTATAAATAGTAAATTGCATTGTGGTTAGGCAGTAGAGGGAATTCCCTTCAGATAGGTTCAGATAGGTTTGCTAAACTCTCACCAATTCCCTTCATCTCTAGGTCTCCCATATGGCTAAATAGTTTGTGCTCCAGTCAGTCAAAAAAAAATTTAAAATGTAGGTACAGAGTCTGCATGGATTCCACTGCAGGTTTGCCATTTGGGAAAAGATCTGGAAACAAAACACAAACCCCAAGCACAATAAAGAGTGGAAGCTGCAGTGCTGTGTACCACAATGGCTCTTAGGTGCCCTGACTGTGAGGTTCTTTACTCTCCCAAAGAGGTGCAGCAGGCCCAAGGAGGGCCCACTCTGAATTAGGCAGAATGAGGCACATATGGGACACAGACCAAGACCCTCACTGTGAGGTTAAGCTGGAATTCAAGAGATCTTGTCACTAGGCAACTCATTTGAGGGACTAGAGTTAGTTCTCTACCAACCCTTTGGATGAACCTCTCAGAGTCACTTGGAGTTACAGTACTTTACATACAGAAAGAATTCTGACAAGAAAAGGTGGAGGAACACACAAGAAATTCAAATAGTGCTGTCTGTTCTTACAGAAAAGATACATGCAGAACATCATGTAACTATGCATTCATTTTATTGAAACAGATACCAAAATTCACATTATTAAAAGAAAAAATGTGCCATCTGAGATCAGGATTCTGCTACCTTGCTACCACTACTACTGATTTAGGTACAAAGACATTTCTGAAACTGAACTTCAAAAAACAATGCATTTGAACACAAATACCATGGGCAGGTGGCCAAGTGCAGAAACCAAATTACCTATAGAGCTAAAGTCATCATAACAGAACAATTTAAAGAAACCAAACTGTTAGGTTTTGCTGTCTGCCACTGGCTGCAAAACTAAGGATGGGAATCCACTCTGCTTTGGTGTGTTCAAGGGGCAAGGGTAAAAACACTGCACCAACAAAAACTCAAATAGACACAAATGTCCTGTCCTGTGAATCCAGCTCTTTGGAAAACATCTAAGCACACCAGTTTTGGGGTAGTCTACCAGCTAATTTTATTGCAAAACAAATCCAAAATACAATTTTCCCACATTTCAGTAATGATTTAGAAACCCATAGAATTCATATTTTGCGTATGAAAAATATTGCTCAACAAATAATAACTAAGTGTCAATAGTAGGAGATTAAAAAGCTCCTCAAGCACTCAAAGCTCCATGTGTTTTCCAGAAGTTGAAAGAATACTAAGTCCTTTCACACATGCAACACATTCAGATGATTTTAAGTGTCTATCTAAATTACAGATGTACAATAAAATCAAAAGTAAATTTCTGTAATTTCAAAGAAGCAACTACTGATTCAAAATCTCCCCTAATTTTGATGCAAAATGAGAACACTGAATAGTTTCCAAAAGCTGCTCAGTGCTTTTCAGATCCATGCAGAGGCCTGACAGAATATGCTCTACATTAGGGTTAGAAATGCCTATCAAAATTCAGTTTGTCATTGCACTGCTGTTACTTCACAAAGGGAAATATGAGAAAAAATATTTCATCAGCTGACTGATTAATAAGCTAACAGAAGCTGTTTAGTTGCATTTCTAATATAAACAGAGCAGTCACAATTTTTTTGGTGATATAACTAAAATGTCAGGTTTACATTTTTCTACACTAAGTTTAGATACAGAAATTTCACACATTGATAATTTTTTCTAAGCACTACATGATTCAGAATGTTAATGCTTTTATTTTCTTACCTTGTCCTGCTTCTCTGCTGTCCACATTTTCACTGAGATTTTGACTCTGTGTGTTTGTGTTTTCCACTAAGCATGGTAGTTTCTCTTTCAAAAAGGAAGGTTCTTTAGAATCTGAAGTCCATGTAGCTTGACCTTTCATTTGATTTACTCTTGAACAAGAACTGAGAGCTAGAAAATTCAAGTATAGTGGAGTTTTCTCAGTTTTTTTATCTGAGGTTGAAACATCAAAGGATGACCTTACACTTATGTTTGCTAAATTTCCAGATGTTCCCATGGGTAAAGAGCATGATTCTTTCAGGTCACCCTCAGCAAACTTCCTTCCTGGAACTGTAGTATTCAGTGAGTCTTTTTTCTCTTTTAACAATGTGTTATTTGTTGAAGTATTAATCTCCAGGGAATGTCCAGTTTTGATGGAGTGTATCTGAGTATCATTGTTAACATTTTTACATGGAATTAGTTTATCTGTACTTGCCCTATTGGTTGGGGCATTTTTATGAGCAATTTCAAGATCATCAGCCTTTACTGGAGATTTGGCTTCAGCACTTGAAGTCTGTGTATTTGTAGCATTCCCAGTTTGTTTAGCACTGTCTTGTTCATGTTGCTTGCTGTGCATGTCATCCACATTTATTCCTCTCTCAGTTTTTGGGGGGCATAAATTGAAAGTACCTAAGAGAGATTGATTATCTCTGTGTTCTGCAGCAGCATCCTCACCACTTGCATCATCACAACAAACAGGTGGTGGATTTTGGGCATCAGTTACCAGACCACCAGTGCTGTTCATGTTTCTGCCTTCAGCATCTACATGTGTCTGTTCCAGAGGAAGTTTGTCTCTATGTAAACCACCCAGATTTAAGTTTTTTTCTGTTTTATGTAATCCACTATTCAGCAAGCTACATTTTTGGTATTCTGCTTGAGAACTCTCTTTAGTATAAGGTAGGATGCCAAAACTTAACTCCTTAGCTTGGTGCCTGTCTGTACTGCTCTCATGAAGAGCACTCTTCTCAATGCAAAGAACAGCTTCAGACTCAGGTTTGGGTGCTCCAGGTGTAAGGACACTCTTGTTGTGTTGTCTGGTGGCTGAGTTTGCACCTGCCTTGGCACAAGTTGATTCATCTGCAGTATTGCACAGTTCTTCCTTGCTAGTGTTGGTGTCCTGACTTCCATTTTTCCTGTCAGTACCTACAGTCTCTGTGCTGCCTAAAAAGGCCTTTATTGTCTGTGTGTGGTGTGCTGCCAAAGGCTCAGTGCTGTCCTTCGGCTTTTGATCTGAATTTGCATTGCTTTCATCTAGAGACATTCTGTGTATTGTTCCTGGATCTTCTGCCTCTTTGCATCCAGTGACATGCATTTCCGAGGTGTGTCCTTGGGTAATTAAATCAGTATCTGTGCAGAGGGTATTCCTGGGAGAAGCCTCCCTTTGCTTTACTTCATAAGGGCTAGCAACATTAACTTCATCCTTAAAACTGTTTTCAAGAACTTGTAAATCTGTAGAGTGAGTGCATTCTCTAGTTAGTGACTGATAACCCAGAGGTTATGTTATGCTCTTTTTTTTGCCATTTATAATTTCCAAAGAGATGGACTCAAGATTGGTATTGATACTGATATCTTATATTACACACACAAGCCTGTCAAAAAGTTATGAAGGTAAGTATTGCACTATGGTAACTTGCAAAATATTTATAAACAGAGAGAGCAGAAAATATATTAACATTGTGTAGATTTTAGATATGACCATTGAATTCAGGATTTATCACCTCTCATGTCATATACTATATTGGCAAACATTTATCCTTTATTCAACAATACTACTTATCTCTAATATCCATGGAAGGTTATTACTTTGTTCTATCTTTAACTCCTCAATGCTTGAAGACTGGTCCCTTGTGTTTTTTATTTCAGTTTCTTCTTCATTTCCACAGTTACCATATTCTCTTATTACAGACTGCATAAACTCATGTTCTTTCTTAATAACCTGTATTTCACTGTCTTTTGAATGTTCTTGACCACTCTAGCATAAGAAGGAACAAAAGATTGTAAGTATTATAATAATTTACTGTAGTCGCTGATTAGATAAAAAGTTCAGGATTGAGATTTAAAATTAATTTTACAATTCTGATGAAAAACAAAGACCATTCACCTGAAGTATTAAAAAGTTACTGTAAAGAGAGGAAAAGAAAAAAGCAGACAAATACCCTAGGAGAGTAGGAAAGAAATTAGGTGTTGCTATACTACAGTCCACAAAGTTATACAGATAAGAGAATTCCTCAGTGGAAGGAATTTGTGTTGTACATGTGGTGACTGAATCACTCTCTCTCTGTGCTGGCTCAATCAGTGACCTGTTCAGTAATTACATGTGGAAAAACTCTGCATGATTGCTGTTTACACCCAAACACATATACATATACAACATATACAAATATAAACAACATTTTTTTCTAGCAAAGTGCCCAGGACTTTTAACTTCAATCACAGGCAAAATAAGGCTTATGAATTTGCAATCCCTGACATTCAGTTCCTCATTTCCTCCCAAATAGGTTTTTAACATGAATTTGAGTCAAATTCAACAAGAGTAGAAGCCCAAAAGATATGTCTACTTAAAGTCTAAATCACTGGTCTACTACTGCATCTGTGTTTGTGTTTAATTTTGAAAGCTGCAGTCAATAAAGTTCTGTGAAATCTAGGGCCTGAATAGTGAAGATAATAAAATCCCACCAAAATAAAAGGAAAAGGAGATGCATCCTCTATCATCATCAACTGTTTGGCAGCTGAAGACAGGAGCACGTGCTGGCTCTTGCCCTAAAGATAGGATATAAAAGTTGGCAGATGTGGGAGGGAGCTTAGTGCATAAAAGATGTGGGAAAAAGCTGAAGATATTTAGGTGGCTGGAGGTGTTGCAGAAGGAAGGCTGGAATGTGGGAGGGAGTTACAAGAGCTGTGCTTGGGCTTTGGATGTGTGGGGAGGACAGAGAATATTGCAGAATGGAGGGAGGCACGTAGACAGCACTGCTAAAAAATGGGGCTGCTGCAATGCTGGCAGCGTAGGGCATGTAGAACACAAATCTGCCGGAAACAGTTTCCTGCGGGTCACAGAAACATCCTGATACTCCCAGCTTTGCCGATTTGCGGGAGGGAGGAGTCATGGTCAATGGAGGAGGGTCCTAAAATCATTTTCCTCTGCCAAATACTCCACCCTCAATTTGAAGTTTCAGCTGAAATTTCTTTTTCTTTTCCTCATGTTTTATCATTATTTTCTCTGTCACTCTGATTAGGAAATTGTACATATTACATCTTTTTCTTTTGTAGGTTTTTAATTAACTTTGCTTCTTTGCTCTATATAGCCTGGGCATCTCATTTTCAAGCTTTTTGAATACAAATAGGAGAAATTTCCTTTTTCTTTCATGAAAGCTGTAACTATTTTATAATCCTTTGTTTCTAGGAGCT
>VZTN01000892.1:2028-19499 GCA_013400515.1 Erpornis zantholeuca
CTGATCCCAGCATCAAAATCAGCCAGTAGGTGTGCCTTTAGTTTCCTGGCACTGTCCTGTTCTCTGAGGAATACAGCCTTGGGGTAGGATGCAGAAACTCGCTGATTATGATCTTTCGGTCCATTTCCTTTCTTCCCTTCATTGGCTCCTTCTTGCCTCAAGGCCCTCACTGCTCCATCTTGGGAATGACTTTACAGCCTCATCCACCTCCTCATTACAAATCCAATGGGGTTTTGACCTCACATAGGAGAGTCATCTGATGCAGACAGTGATAACCTTCCTGGTGCTGCCAATTGTCCCGTGCTTCACTGGACCGGAGAGCTGCATTTACTAGATTTCATGCACCAGCTCTTTCACCCTGATGAGGGAGAAAGCATATATTAACTAGTCTGCTTGATCCCCCTCCCCCAGCCCAACCTGAGAGCAGTGGCCCATGTGCAGCTCTGCCTTGGGTATTTCCACCGTCTTTGCACCACACACTGAGTCATGTTGCAGAATTTGCTAAGGAAGGAAGATGTGAAATACTGAGTCACAATCCCTAGAAAGAGAAATTATTGCTCTAACTGGTTTATGCAATTGTTTCAGTGTATTCATCTCCCTCACATGCTGCTCATTCCCCACCATCGTATGGACAGAAAAATCCATATCCACTGTTATTTCTAGCTTGGAGCCTCAGCTTCAAAGGAGTCCAAGGACAGACCTTTGGACTATTCTAAGAATCTACTCCATTGGCTACAGAAATGAACCTGTATCTCTTGGTCTGGCTAGAAAAGCACAGCCTTAGGCAAGAATCTCTTTTCCAGTTCAGTCAGTGTGACAACACACAGAAAATACCATGAGGATTCCAGAGAAAGACCAGGCCATGTGAAGTGTGATTTGTGAATGGGGGTCAGTCCTCTTCAGAAGCAAGACATGAGCTTAGCCTACTAATGTGCAGACCAGGAGAGCCAAACCAAAAAAAGAGTTAAAAATATGTCCAACTTAGGCTCAATATCCAACAACTTTTAAAACAAAACCGTTTACTGAGGATAGACTTTAAGAACATGATACAATCAGTGGGATGTCAGTGCTGGCAAAGGGTGATTTCATTCTGGGAATAAAGTGGGGAAAAAAAGTAATTATTAATTTAATTCTTTCAACCTTTTTTTCTCTATTGTGGTGGATACATACAAATCGAAATTTTCACACATACTTGCATTTACAAATGCAAAACAGAGAAAAGCCAGAGAAATATATATTCAGGGTCTGAGATGGTCAGATATTCTATTACTGACAGCCACACCGAGGAAAAAAACATTTGTCAGTCTGATTGTCCATATTTATTTTACTTTTAAAGGAATTTTGCATTTTGATTTTAAGAACTCCTCAGAGATGGAGCTGTGTTTAAAGAGCACTGCTATTAGTGCTATTAAATCTTTCTCATTTCACATTTCATCTGAGCACATCCTTTTCCTATTTTCATTATATATCCTTCTCTAGTAAACGCATAACCACGAACAAAGCAAAACAGGAGTCAGAACTCTCTGTACTGGAGGAAGAATTGCGTAGTCACTGTTTCTTTTTAAGGCCGTGCCTTCTATTGAATTTGTTGTGTCTGTCACTCAGTAAAGAGCAGTCCAGCCTTCCTCTGTCCCACCCCAATCATTTGTTTCTGCTGGCTGCAGAGCACCCTTTGTATGACTGCACAGTTAACTGCATCCAAAACTCACCCAATAGAAAACTGACCTAACAAAACCTGTGTATAAAATGGTTTTGTTGCCTAATACACCCCATGAACTGAGCCACACCAACACTAGTATCAGCAAAGGAAAAGGTGGAGGAGCAAGCATCCAGGGGCAGGAACCCTTGCTGAGGCAGGAGCATGGGCTTGTGCCAGAATGAATATGTCATCATGACTTCAGTCATAGTAAGAGTTTTCACATCTAGCATCTATTTACTTACCTACTTCAGTGAAATAAAGAATTTCAGAGGTGCAGGTGAGGACTTGAAAGTATTCCACACTCCCTGTGAGGAATGCAGAACACCTTTGAAATACAATCTTATGCTGATTTGGGTACAGATTCCTTTAGATGCAGACATCTCTGCAGGGAACATGCCCCTTGAAGTTGCTTTACTAATTGCTCTGCAGGACTGAAAATTCCATGTTCCAGTCCCACTCCCTCTTATCCTTTCTGATGCAGATCTGTTGAAGCTTCTGTCCTACTCCTGTGTTAGAGTATATCCCTACTGGTGCCCAGTGTATCGAACTTGTTATTACAACATTCAGTTGGAGAGAGTAGATAAGAAATTTATTTTACAGCCAAATACATTATTTGTTGAATGTAACATTCAACAATTCCACTCAATAAGTATTTCTGAAGAATTAATCTTCTAACCTCGTGAAGTATATTTCTAATGAGCACCTTCTGGGCTGAGTGTAAAATCTTTTGAAGACTAGCAGGAAAAAAAATTGTTGAATGTCTTGGACAGCAAGCTGAAGCTGACCTAAGACCACCACCTTGTGTAGAAATCTCAATGCCTCTAAATCAGAGTATATATCCTTGCATGTGCTTAAGTCTGTAGTAACTCTTATAGGCCTGGGATAATTATTATCTTGATTTGATGGGCTAGTTTCCTGACCTGGCTTTTGAGCATCTAGGAAAGAAATGTGAAGATTTGAATGAAAGGACCATTGCTAATAGTAGAAAAGGGGAAAAAAAAATAACACAAACAAAAAATGACAACCACCATCCTCCCACCCGTCACGATCCAAAAAATCCAAACAAAATGACCACAAATTAAAATCAACACAAAACAAAAAAAACCAAAATGTAACAAACAAAAACAAACAAACAAAGTGAAAGTAAAATTCAAGGGGCCTTAATGTGTATGTAAATTTCAGGAGTGTGAAAGAAATTTGGTACAGACAATAATATTTGGGTTTAAATATGAGTTTAAAATAACCAGAAAATTCTCTTCCAGGCTACACGGTGAAAAGTCATTATCAGGGTTCTAAAATGCAGTCTGGATAGAGATTTAATAAGAGTGGGCAATTTGGTCTGGAAAAATCAATGGCAAGGCTTAATAAGACACAAGATGGGTTTTTTCTCTGTAGAATAGGTGCTTTGCAAGATGAGCTGTTTCTGCACTGATGTTGTTAGATCACCATCTAGAGGTCATTTAAAAACACATGCTTGTCATTCGACTGGAATGAAAAATAAATTTATTTCTATTCACTGAGGCTGTTAGAGCCAAACAGCACAAATAATTAATAATTTGTTAAGGACTGAAGTGGGAAATTCATTACATTTTCCACTCCACTTGTACCAGCCTTATAAAACACTTCTTGTTCAGTTTCAGTCAGTTGTCAGCTACAGAAATATTCAGGATTAAGCATGATTTTTCCACATTAGGTAGCATTCTATTGTTACGACCATATCCCCTTCATTCTTTTTTTTACCTTACAGAAGAGGCTTTTTTTTTTCAATTATTCCCAAAAGTTTTCACAATATTTTCTCGCTTTGAGGCATTCTTAGCTACATAGGGCGAAAGTCCTCAATGTTTCTGCCTAAGGGCATGCAACACCTTTGGATGTCAGATGGGGCCATGATGTCACAATGTGCCCCAAACAAGACTGTGCTGGTAGTTACGTCCATACTCCATTACCTGAAAAGCAGTGAGGAGTAAAAGTATCTTGTGCTGGACAGCAAAATAGGATGGGGGGTAATGCAACCCTGATAATTTTCCTGGGATTTGCTGTCTATCTGATGAGTTTGTTCCCGGCCGCTCACTGCTCAGTAGTGGTGAAAATCCAGAGCAAGAGTCGCACTGCCGAGAATGAACCGCAAGAGGGAAGCAGTCCAACAGCAGGTGAGAGGCTGGGTTGAAGTGAGAGGATGAGAAATAAGGGGCTTGGATAGCAGCTAAGGGCAGGAAATGAGATTAGGTGTGGACACAGAAGCTTGGTTTTGTAAAGAGAAAATCAGAGCAATGAGAAGATATATGCCAAGTGGAAGTAGAGGCCAGATGATTACTAAGTAATAGGGAGCCTTCAACAGTATGGGATATCAAGGCCATCCCACAGCTCCAAGCAGGACTGACCTGGAGATGGCAGTCAGGGTCAGACAAGAGGTCAGCAGGGAGATCCACGATGTTCAGACAAGACCAAGTTCAAGAAGGAATACCAATCAGTGTCAGGACCAAACCTAGTGATGGTGACCAGGGTCAGACACCATCCAGTGACTGCCCAACCCTGCACTTACAGAGGACATGGGCGAGGCACAAGTTCAGGTTGGTCATCGATGCTAAGGCCTCTTAGATCACCCTCAGCCCTGACTGCAGCCTCCAGTCTCAGGTATCCCCTCACACCCTACAGAGATCTGAAAGGAAAGGTCCAGGGCACCCCTGGGGAGCAGGGTGAAATAATGAAAGAAAATAGAGTGAGACACAGTCCCATGACTGCCAGACAAGTCCATAGGGATAAAGCATATTCAGGGTTAAACCAGGAGGTCAGTTTGTAGGTCAGGATCCAGAACAGCAGGGTCTAGGCACAGCTGTGATGGAGATGGAGCTGGAGATAAGTATATTTGCAGCAGACCACAAATATGGATCTGAGACCCAGACCCAAGCTTAAATGCAGCTCCTGGACCCATGGAGTTCAGGCTCCAGTTGAGGCTTGTAAGGGCTATTACATGACTACTGCTATAGTCATGGCCCTGAAAAGATAAAATAATGTATCTGGGGTGGCTTTTGCAATGGAAAAGTACAGGAAAGGAGAAAAACATGAAGATGCAAGGGAGACTGAGAAAAAAGTGATTTCTAAAAGAGAAGTTTTCAAAATTAGAATCACAGAAACAAGAAAAGGACAAGAGAATAGCAGAGAGTGGAAACAGGTATGAATGAAAATCTGCTTTTGAAGGAGGAAATGCACATATGGTGAAGGTGAAATGGGTTTGAAAGTTTAGAAAGCAGGGAGAAAAAAACAGGAGGGAAGTAGAGGTAAAAAGGATTCAAGTACGAAAGAAGTGAACAAGAAGAAAGTTTATGTTGTTCCCTTTTCCCCCTCATTTACAGGCTGGGAAGAAATGGAGGAGGCATTTGTGGCCTCCTCAACAGGGGAAGGAATGGAGGTGATCGATATGGTGCAGCCTGAGGGTTCAGAGACACTGAGCAATTCAGCAGTGCAGGATTTACTCTTGGATCTGGCTCTTCTCCTGAAGATTGTCCTTTTTTTATGCATGATATAGAGCATGAAATAATTTCTGTGATCATGGATGATAACAATTTGAACATCTACCTGTGTTTCATGATCACCTACTGGACAATACAGCTTGTCTTCACCAACCACATCCCAGAGAATTAACTATTTGAAGATAAGGGCAAGGACCCTGTGCACATATTGAAAGTGTTTTCCTTTCTTCTTGAGAAACACAATAAATTCTCAGTAATTTTTCTAAGCCAGACTTCCCTGCTTGCACTTCCCATATGTTCTTTGTGTAAAAAACATCATAGTTAATAAAAATAATTGATTCAACTCACCAATTTCAGAGGTGACCCTGTCTTTTAAACAGAATATTATTAAGTTCAACATATATTAGAGGAACAAGAAAAAAAATAAAGCATATTCCAGGGAGCTGTGCCTCCCCATACACTCAACAAGATAGATACAAGAAAAGTTAGACTTCTCAAAATGAATATTGTCAGTAGCTTTTGCTTTTTTCTAAACACTATAAACACAAAAGCCAAGTAGTCTCAGAACACTGAAATAATGTCTATATTGCACACAAAATGTTATGCAACATTATTTGCTATTAGCATCAAAAACTGTCTGGACATGCTGCTAGGAGAAAATCAATTGAACGAGTGAAGGGAAGGAAGAGTATACTCTGTTTAAATGGTAACAATAAGCACAAGCACAAATTTGTTATTTATAATGAAGGTAAATAAATCAAACTATTTTGAGGTATTCTTATTTATTACTTGTTAAGTTCAGCTAAGAATGCCAGTCATGTTGTGAACAGTCCAAATCCAGAAAAAGAAACAGGATGATAAAGAGTTTGCAACCAAAGTAATTTTCTTTCTCAGAAGCAAAGACTTTATTAATATTTTTTTTAATTAATGAAAACAAAATCTCTGAACAGTCCATTCTTGGAAAACATTTTGCTGTATTTGTCAGTACTTGAAAAGGATTAAAACAGTTATTTTTACAATGCTTGCTTTGATAAGGGATGTTTCCACTTGCCATCACCTATTCCACAAACAATCCCCAGGCAGACAATACAATAAGTAAAAAAAAAATGTTCCCATAAACAAGAACAGTTTGAAGAGTACGCAAAAGGTGTATTTTTTACACTTATTAACATTGGTAAATTTTAGAACATTGGTATAAATTTTCTAATTATGAGAACCTGAAAGAGATGGAATTATTACATTGTTCTTAAGAACATAGTTTAAGCACTTCTGCTACTCCAAACCATGTTGCTTCTTAATCTGCTTTTGCTCTAAAGAAATTAATACCTAAAATTCAATTTCAAGTAGAAAGTAAAATCCTATAACAGCTCTACTCCTTTGGTTGGATGGTAAGTATTTACAAATGTAAGGAGAGAACCAGTTTCAGGATCCAGAGAAGGTCTTGGAATTCTAGTTGTTCAACCTTCAGAAACTTCTAGAAACTTGTGACTGTCCCATACTGCATCCTCTACCATATCCTCAACCTTAGACACTAAGAAACAGTCTCGTTGGAAAAGAAAGTGTTCTCAGCTCCCCAATCCCCCTCCAACTAATGAGGAGGCTTTCCTCTTTCCTCTTATGTCTGAGTTTTGCTGATGAATGAAAAACAGAGCAGAGAAGGCCTTCAGTAAACTTCATTATTAAGTGACTTACCTTTCAGCCTCTGCTGAGGCTGCTGGAGCAGACAGGTATCACCTGTCTCCATTTATTAGCAAAAGAAGAGAAGAGGATTCTTCCCTCTCTTGTAAGTTACGTGTGGTTTGTCCAGTAACCCACAGGACTCTCCCGAGAGCTATTGCAAGACATCTCCAAGTCTTACAGCTCCAGTTTATTGACTTGCCCTTTCAACGTGACGCTGCTGAGGCTGCTGGAGCAGACAGGTAAATGCACTGAACAGAGGGACTAATAATGTAAGTCCTGTTCACAACTCCTCACAATCTGTTGCCTACTAGAATCTGGCAAGCCACCTTGCTTCCCTGGGACTTGTCACACATCTGGGACAGAGCTCTGAGAGCCTTGGAGGAGACCCCCTCCTTACAAGATCAGTTTAAGAATTTCCCTGCCATCAACTGCTGAGGAAAGGATAACAAGAAAAGGAAGGCAAAGGAGCGAATAAGAGCACCATGTCACTCTAGAGGCCCTGAGAAGATGGTCATACTTTCATGTGCCAGGCCTTCCTCTCCCTGGGATCACATATCTCTTCCTCCTTTTCCGTGCACATTACCAGATGCGGCATTTGTTGTCTGGGTTTACTGGGGATCCACTTGGACATTGGAAGCTCTTGGAAAAGTCCTGGCTATTGCTGACAGGCCCAGAGACACGAAGTGGCAAGGGACTATGTGGGTCTGTGTTCAGGGAAGACTGGAGTTTCTCTGGATCCTGGTGTCCACACATTGCCTGAATGGAAGAAAAATAGAAAAGTCAGTTTGGATAAAAGTCCTCATGTGAACAAAACTTATGCCTCTGCACACATCAGAGGGTGCTGGAATAAGCAAGGAAACATGCATACATGGCTGCCAACAATGTTCAGATGTTTCTTCCGATTTTTTTCCCTTTCCTTAACTTTCTCTGTCTCCATTTCACTCTCTGACAAGCCATCTGCACTTTTTCTATACTGCATAGTCCAGAACACAGAGAATTTAGGCCACCCTGGCTAAGCTCATGCAACCTTGGACTCCATCTAAAATAGTGGTAAGGATGTCTCAGTGCCTAGATTCAGCTTCTTAAGTGAAAACAATGAGTGCTCATCAACAAAGGAGAGCACTTGCACAAAATCCCATTACTATTCAAGAGACCTGGGGGAGGATTATTATTTAACACTTTTCTGGTGTTAAACTGACAATCCAAGTATTCATTCTCATGATTTCAGTCTTTATCAACAAATTGTGCAGTAGCTGCTAGATAGCCTCTGAAATGCAAAACTTGCCCCCAAGACCCAGTAAGCTGTTTATTTACACACTGCTCTGACTGAATAAACACACAAAACTTTTCCCTTTGCACAATTACAGTGACTTATAAGGATGTGGTTTTCTGAGCACAGAAATCCAGCCATCTATCATGAGGAACTTGATAGCACAGCTATGCATAGCTCTACAATTTGCAGAAATCCTTACTGCAAAAGGATCCCACAAAAACCGCAAACTATGTGTGCCTGTACTTCTTCCAGTTCTTTATCTCTCAATAACATCTGAAACTCTTTTTTTCACTGTCAGTCACTCAGAGTGACATGACATCCAGCCATTCACCATGACAGAGAAGTGAATGAAGGAAGGGATGGCCGGATACATGATTTTTACAGTTAGGTTTCACTTTCCATGTGTAAGATTGCTCACGCCAACAAAAAAAGTACTCAGAAGCTGGCAGTGAAGCCTGCTTTCCCTGATAGAGTTGGTCTACTATGACTTAATTTTGCTGGATTACAGTGCTTTGTAAAATATATATTCGCAGAAAGTTCTTTTGTTAGCTTTGAGATCCATAACAGGTTAGGAGTTGTAAATATTAATTTTAGCTTCTAAATAAGATTCTGGATCTCACAGAATCATTGGTCATTCCCAGTTCTGTGAAGAAGGAGGAAAGTGACTGAATATTGAGAAGGACAAACTGTAAGAGTGTGGAAGAAATGGAGAGTGAGAAAGACACACGACTAGCACTCATTACATGAGCAAAACTGAGGTAGAAAAGTTGATCATGAGAAAGTCCAATCTTAGGTAAATCCTTCTCTTCTTTGTGCTTTTTCAGCCAATTCTTATAGGCCTGTGGAGAGATAAAATGAATAATAATAAACCTTTAGATGGTATCACAAGCTCATGTCTTCTGTCAATGAAATATATCAATTTAATATATATTTAATAAATTAGCAAGTTTGTATCTCTCTCCTCACTCTGAGGCTCTTTGCTGCTGGCCATGTCCTTAAAAAGTCTAAAGCAGAAGAATAGCAACATAATTACTTTCCTTAACATTTCAGATGCTACTACACCTGTACTATCACACACGTGGTCATAACATGTGGCTATTGTACTATGAAAGAATGAAAACTTGTTTCACAACAAATCACAAATATTTGACNGGGGAAAAGTTGTTTTACATGGATATATCAAGGCTATGAGCAAAGTTTTGTGAGGAACTTCTCTCTGGACTAAGAGAGGACATGCTGGGCTCATGCTTCACTGGCACAGGGGTACAAGAAATCTGGAACTGGGGAAGGATGTAGGAGAGGGAATAAGCAGGGCAATCTTGTGTGTTATGTAGTGAGACTATGAGTCTGCAGAAGTGAGCAAACCACAATACCTGGTAGGCGACGGCAAGCCCTCCAGTGTCAGCTGTATTCTCCAACAGTGTGAAGGTGCCATTGACATTAAAGCTGTAGCTTTCATACTGTTCAACCAAGCAGTCTATAGATCTTTGTAGTGCACTCCTGTTGCATGCAGGGCAGCCCCCAGGCAACACTGCGGGGGAAAAAAGTCCTAGAAGTAAAACTATTTATGGCATCCACCTGTTTTCCTCACACTACCTAGTAGCCAGCATGGACTGGAATCCATGTTAAGTTAATCTACATTAATAATACATGTATACACTGATATAAGGACCAGGATTTCAGATCCTCTAAGGGAAAGTACCAGTGGGACCTAGAAGAGTTAAATAAAGACACCACAGCCAGTACCCACCGTAACCATAGAATGAGTGAAGAATTTCATGTGCCATGAAGACTCCGATGGCTCCAAAATTCACAGCGCTGAAAAATAAAGATGAAAAGAGTGCTTTTGGAAAGAAAAATGGGCAGAGGAGCATTCTTTATAGCCACCGAGCATAACTGTGTGCTCCACAGGAGCATTCTACTCTGGGACGACACAGAAACATTCTATATACTGTCACTTGGATGTGTAAAAGTGCAAATACAAGCATAAATTATCCTACAAATGCTTAAAATTGTACTATGGGCTTCTTTTAAAGTCTTTGTAGCAAATAAACCATCATAACAAGGAAGAGTCTATGAATGAGTTTCTTCCTTTTTTAGCTGTAATGACAGGTATTGTTGTTGAAATATGTCCTTATTGATCCTCTACTGTCTGAAATGCTGTAAAAACAGCAACTACAATGGTAATCATACAAAAGCAGCATGTTTGGAGAAGCAATCTTGCAACTTCTGTCTAGTGAGAAAGGATACATAAAACTGGCAAGCCAAATTCAAATCATGATGATTTGACTTCAATTACCCTGGTCTAGCATTGGCAACTTTGCTGCAAACAAGAGGTTGTCCTAGAGACCTCCAGTAGTTCTTTCAAAATGGAATTTCTATGGTTCTATGCAATTAATTTACAGATACTCTCACAAGGAAGAGAACACTCAAAATGCATTTCCATTATATGAAATTATGGGCTCATTCATTCTTCTCGTGCACTGATTAACACTGCTGAAGCATGAAATTATCATAATGGCTCATTATTCCATCACTGGGAGCTCAGTAGGAGCTCTATAGCTGATAATTCATAAATGTTACCCAGAGAAGTTCTGGATGCCCCATCCTTGGAAGTGTTTAGGGCCAGTTTGGATGGGGGTCTGAGAAACTTGGTCTAGTAGAAGGTGTTCTTGCCCATGGCAGGGGGATGGAACTAGATGATCTTTAAAGGTTCTTTCCAACGCAAACCTTTCTATGATTTATGATACTGTAACAATTGTTCTGCTTTGCTGAGTTCTTATTTTAAAAATTATCCTCATCGTCACCTGAACTGACTTTTTCCAGTAAAGTTTAAAAACTGGAGCATCATCTGAGGAAAAGCTATTGTACCCTCACCAAAAGCTGATTAAATTTTACTTAGTCTACTCAACTGAGGTGACAGTGAGATGAATGTACTTTACAAACAATGAATACAAACAGAATAAGAAGGCATAGACACTTTTTCACAGAGGAAGAATATAGTGACAGCCCATACCACTGGAAAAAAATTCTTTTTTACTAGTCTTTTGATATGTCCTTTTCTTCCTACTATAATAAATTAATTAAATACTGAGAGCACTAGAAGATCACAATGGAGAAAATAATTTCTTCAAACTGAGACATGTTTCTTTCAAACTTCAGCCTCTTGCCACAATGTGAGCTTATCTTTCAGTACAATGGTATTAGGACAAGTATCTATCCACTATCAGGCAAAAAAAGGACATTGAATTATATGTTTACAGTCAACTTCTTAGAGTGCTTTTATTATCAGAATAAATATTGCTTAAGAGATCTGTTCTGTATGGTGAAAGAACACAACCAGAGGAGTATGTTCTAGAGAAGTGTTGTTATTACAGGGGAAGACTCAGAATTAAAAATCTATTTGCTTAGTAGAAAAGGTTTCTTAAAAAAACAAGAGAAACTGTGATACATTTGGAAAATACTTCTGACAAGAAGTTGCTCTGTGAGGCTCCTATTTTCTCTGAGTTAGATTTAAGGAATTCTTGGAATCTAAAAAATGAGAGGCAGAGGTAAAATGTCTTCTTTGCAGTTAACCTACATGTGACTTCTGCCTCCTTGTTCTGGAGTAATATCTTTGTCTTAGTTTAGTTTCACCTAGATTCTGATTTTGCTTCAGCAGAGTCAATGATCACTCTCTTTTCAGAATTCATCAAGCGCTATCCATCTGGCTTTAGAAAAAGCTGGGTTTCCCCTCTTTTCTGTGTTTTTCTGGGATGCAGCAAGAAAAAGAGATTAAAGACAGACCACCCACTAAGATTCCTCCTGGAAGCATGGTGCAGCCAAGGGATGATATTCAGCTTTCACCTCTGAAGCCTCTCCATACCTGGGAAATTCCATGTGGAAAAACGGACTGCGGAACATTCCAGCCGGAAAGACCACCATGTGGTGCCTTATTGAATAGTAGGAATGCACACTCCAGGGGTACACATGCCAGCTAGGAGTGAAATAAAAAGAGAAATTAGGGAATGTATTAACTCCTTATCTCACACTTTGATCCTTTTCTTCACTGAGCTTGCCAAAATAGTCCAACTGTTCACACAGCAGCAGCAAATGATGAAATTCACACTATCTAGAGTTACAGGTGTTTGAAATAAATCTTCACTTGTTTACAGATGGTCAGAACTAATAGCTTCGTTTTCATTGACATGAAGGGATTTTCCCTCACAATTTGCCTGTCAAGTAAATTAGGATTAGTAACCTCCTGTGAAGTCCTGCACAAAATACTCTTCAGGAGGTGTGAGGTCCTAAGCACATCTGTCAATGCTGCCTTCCTTCTGAAGCATCCTTTTTCCTGCCTTTGAGGTGATTCCACCAGCATTCATGTCATCACAGTGCTTTGCTGTTTGCTTTGTTATGAAGCCCAGGAGAACCAGCTATCCCTCTTAATCAAGGGTGCATGGTTTTAAAAAGTGGGTTTTTTCAGGGATCTGGTGGTCTCTTCACAATTGTGAATTTTGGTAGCATTTCTCAGGCTGAATGTAGGACAACCTGCCAAATTCAGTTTTTTTTTTTAAAGCAGGATGCAGCAGTGCAGACTTGCAGCCACATTCAGGACTGGTGAAACCACATTCAGAAGTACTGAGTCCAATTCTGCCCACTGGCCCGCCCCACCCTTCCTCCTCTTCCACAGTAAAAGAGAGCTATAGACATACAGTTATCACAGTTCTGAGTGACCTGCTCTAGCTGATACTGTTTTGAGAAGGAGGATTGGACTAGGTGATCCCAACAGCTTGATCTCCAGCCTCAGTTGATTCACAAGTATGTGATTCTGTTATATTTTTCAGATCACTATCTGACTTACTTATTCTGCGGGTGATGCTGAAGGAGCTTCAGGTAGGAATTTTCCCTCAGTACTTTCAAGCAAGCCACCACATTGAGGAAAAAAGTGTCTTCATTTATCTCCAGCTGAGGGAAGAGACAGAGAATGTAACTGTCATAGGGCATAAGCGAGGAATGAGTTGAACAATTGAGAAAAGGAAAAAATGAGAACAAGAAAAGTCCCATGGATCAAAAAAAGTTTAATCAAAAGAGAAACCAATGGGATACTTGTAGTTTTTTTCTTTCCCTGTTCTAAAGACCTTCACTTTAAGATATGACAGGAATGTTATCCAAAGGCCAAAGAGAACATACAAACAGGTAAAAAAATACTTCTATCAGGTCAGCCACTCTAAATAGGGGACAGAATAGGCAACAATACAGAAGCAACAGATAAAGGTTCTCTGGTCCCATATGTTCCCAAAAAATGAAGAGGAAATGTTCTCCAGAGGTCATAGCCTCTTTTGTAAACAGACAAGATAGCAGCTGATACAGGTAAACTGACAATAATGAGGCAGGCATGTTTACATTATATGGCTCACATTCTGGTATTCCAGGTTCACTTTGTCAGTCTGGAGTATGTGAGCTGGATAACCAATCTCTACTTGAAGTTTGGAAACCTAAAAGAATAATAAGCAAACAAACAAACATAAAGAAACTTGATCAATAGGAGACTTTACATTCTGCAAGTCCTTTTAAAGATGATTTCTAACCAATGTAAGCATGATCTGTGAGTCACCCCTTTAAAAGGACAGCTACTCTGTTTCAAGAAGACATCTTGTCCTGCTGCTCTGCTTTCTCAACTCTACGACCTGAGGCCTAATGCTGTTCTATTCTTTTTCTTTGTGTTGTCTTCTCCCATTCACCCTTTTAGCTTTTAACCTTACTAGAGGTATAAAATTGAATTGTACCTCAATAAATTAATTGAGAGTATCCATGGGCAAACAAAAACTGAGCCTCTCTATGCTTACACATCAGTATGTGTACCCATGCATGATGGCACTTACAAAACCACCTTCAATATTTACTACGAATATGACATCTATTTAAGATTGTGTGCCTGTAGAAGCAGGTAGGAATATGTAAAGGTGCAGGCCTCTTCCATTCCTTCTCCAAAGGCTTCAGGGAAAGGAAGGCCTCAGTACTTTCTGCCTTCTGCACGCACCAAGGCTTTAGCGCTTTGGCGAGTCTGTTCATCCATCCACTCCACCTGATCCAGGCGGTCACAGAGGGCATCTTGGATCGCAGAGAACATCTGCTCAGCCTGCCATGGAGGAAAAAAGGCATGGTCACAACTACAGAAAAACATTGCTCAGTCTTAGCTACCATCTTCCCATGTTCCAGCAGTTCAACCACAGAATAACTGGGGGAAAATTCTTTTTTTTTTCTGATGAAAGAGAAGATTTCAGTTTCTACAGTGGTTTAGGCTTAAGTTATTTGGCATCCAGTTTTTCCTCACAGGGCTCACTATTTTTTCTGACACATTCTCTTTTCATCTGGCCTCTCACAGTAACTAAAAGGGAGACAATTCCTTCTCATTCAATAATGAATAATTGTCCCCCTTCTTGAGCAAAATGAAAATTCAGTATCCACAAGTATTTCTTGCTGGTGTCTCCCTTTCCAAAATTATGGCAATCTGAGTCAATCCTTCTCAAAATTATACTTTATTCATTAAATTTTATGCTTCACTAAATGCAGTCTTGTTTTTCCCATTAGCTTTTCTTGGTGTTGTTTACTCTTGCCAACTTATAGACTTCAAACTCTTTGCAAAGCCTGGTGCTACACTAACTTTCCTCAAAAGAAAAAGGAACTCTGAGCATCACGGGATGAAAAATAATCTTTTCCTCACACCTGCAGCAGGTGTTCTTTTTTACTGTAGATCCATTCAGAATGCTTTCATTTGTTTGCTTAGTGTTCTTATCGAGATATATCACATTGGTGATGAATACTCTTAACACTGTTATTCCAAGGAGCACACAGAGTTGCATACATTTGTAGGGCTGTCATAGCTATAGGTGCTGCACATACGACTTTTCTAACAGTTGAGACAAAGATAATAGCTGGTATTTAGCACTGATTATTCCTAGAATGGCAACAATGTCTTGTTCTGACATATTCCCAAAAAAGGAGGGAAAGTGCATAACCAGAGGAATATGTAAAAAGGCAGGAAACATACACATGATTTTGCTGTCTTGAGGTGGCCTGTCAAAAAAAGAAAGAGGTGAAGTTGAACTCTACTTGGGAGTTAAGATGATGAATACCTACAAATTTCTTGGTCTGCTCAGGGAAAATTTCTTGCACAATCATCTTCCCTAGAACTGGCTCAAAAAAAGAGCTGGTATCCGTCAGGCACTTCCTCCAGCGCTCAGCTGGGATCTGTAGGAACAAAGAAGTAGACACAAGAGTAAGGACAAAGAACTAGGAAATCAGTAGAATGATATGTAGATGTGTGGTCAGTAGCATAGGCACTGCTGTCTAAAAATGACAGCACTGAATAAGTAATGTAGTTCTATTTAAGCTACCTCAGTGAACATTTCCAGTAAAACATTTATTTCCTTATGATTTACTCCACTTACTTTCCCTCAAGATGAAGACTGCTATGTTAGCAGAGAAAATTCCATAGAACAAAGGTGACCATCTATATATTTTTCCCTACTCCATGATACAGTACACTCAGGTCTCTAAACTTTTGTGTGTCATGTCTACTCACATATTTCTTTTGAGAAAGAAGAAGCACTTAATGACCTGAGGAGAGTAGTTTTTCTCTCCAAATCTAAGAAACTCCGTCCGTCTAAGGCATCAAGGGAACAGTCAGAAGGCATGTCCTATGGTGTTCAGCTGTCAGGGAGGCTGAAGAAGCCAATAAGAGGGTAACTCACCATTCTAGATCCCATTTTTCCATAAAGGATCTTATACAGCTCCAGGCGTGCATCTTGGAATCGACTGTCAAGGGCTGGGGAGAGATTCCCAACCAGACAAACAATCATATAAAAATGAGGGACCCTGTAGACAGAAGATTTACGGCTGGTCACCATAAACACAGAAGCAAGGCAAGTGTCAGAGGAGTAACTTGAGGCAGAGAAATCCTAGGAACCTGAACAATGACAACAAAGAGGGAATGGAATACACCTGAGGCTATCAAAGGAGGATGATTAACAGGAGTCAACTAAAGAAACTCCCCAAAATGCTGTGGAGACTTACAGGGTAACTGCCTTCTGGGGCACAGAACTCTTTATAAGAACTTGGAGAAGGATAATTTTTAGGACTGGGTGAAACATAGAATATTACAAGAGGTCTGTGGGATTCTGTAAGATTTATGATGGCATGTTTATAGGAAGGACCAAAGGCAGGGAAAGAGAAGGGTCATAATGGATTGGGAGAATATATGTGGGAAAAAGGAGAGGAAAGGTGGTAAGAGAGGGTGGTTGAGCATAAACTTGTGCTTGCCAGGGTGTCTGTCTGATTGAGGCCTGCACATGGTCACCAGGACATGTCCTGTCTTATTAAATGCTACTGTTAAGTAACATTCTACTCACTGTGTGTAGAGATGGAATTGAATGCTGGAGAGACAAGTCCGAGAGTTGACTAGAGGAGGGAGTTTGGATCCAGCTAGCTTCTGGAGAGAGCAGGAGTCTGAGAGCTGGCTATTGGAAATACTAGTGGTTTGGACCAGCTGCTGAAGAGACCTGATAGCATTAGGTGTGTTTGTAACAGGAAGATACCAGAGTACAGAAACCAAAGTAGGCCTGCAAGACTCAGGGGCTCGTATAGTCCATGTGATACATCCAAGTGCACACCAGGAGATCTTGGCCAGCTTCTTGACAGACTGAATACCGAGGACCAGCTATTAGAGTGAGCCATATCATGTGTGTGCACACACATATTTCACTAGTATAGACCAAGCCTGACCAGCTGGAGCTGAGGAAGTCTGGGCTCATGTTTGTATGAGTGCTACGGGTGGATTAGTGCCAGTCAGGACACTGTGTTCCCTCTCTGTGTGACACACACATAATATTATTTTTTATGTGTGTTCAGACATGGTGCGTGTATATGTAAGCCTATTGGGAATATATGCTAAGCCATACTGATGCCTGAGGTGGCCACCTAAAAAAGAGAGACTAGACAGGAATAAGGGAATAAAGGTAGGTATTTATTTGAAGGGCCTTCAAAGGTACACCCTGGGCAGACGAAAGGCAAACAGACGAACACCCAAGATGGACCCCGAGTCACGAGTTCTTCATACTTTTATAAGTTTTGTTCATTTGCATATCAGGGTTAACTCTCCAATTTAAACTTCAGTTAATTGTGTAATTTCCCCAAGTTTATCCCGCTTCCTAAAATGTTGGTTTACACATTTTGGTCCTAGGACAATCTGTGTGTCCTTGGAGAGCAGGCTTGGAGAGGCTTGTTATGTCCAATTAGCATGAGAGAACAGCAGCTAGCAGGCCATAAGACACTTCAGTTACACATTAAGCAGTACAGGATTTGAAAA
>VZTN01000893.1:0-60036 GCA_013400515.1 Erpornis zantholeuca
CTGTCATCAGTGATAGTACAGCTTTCTAATGTATTAAAAATATTATTGAATGAAAGGAACATTAAAGGTGTAACTGATCAGAAAAGTCATGTTATTAATCAAATGTAAAGAACACCTTAAGGCTGGAGTTCATGAATTTTATCTTTGCTCAAATGGCTGAAAGAGAAACACTTTGTAATATTATATGAAAGTCACTAACCAATTAAGGGAAAAATAGTTCTGGCACTATTGGAATGAACCATAAGAGCCTCTCGGGAAGAAATTAACTTGCAAATAGTCTCATTTGAAAACTAAAACAAATTTGGATTTCTTGGGAATATAGTCTTTTAATTATTGTGGATTGGAATGGCCAATCTGATCCACAATATTTATTTGTGGGGTATTTTTCCACAGGTTTTTTTTGCCAGAAAACAATGAAGTTCTGTATATGTCAGAATATAAACCTCCTGATGTACAGTCTTCAAAACAGAAGAAGACTTTCATTTCATCCTTCTGAAATGAAAATGAAAAATTCCCATAGAATAAGATTTGTCTGGTTGAGTTTCTGCTTTTAAATGTCAACATTCCTAACGTCAGTAAGCTATAAACTTCATAATGCTATGAATATTTGCTCTTTTACTCCTTTGCATCGAGTTTAAATAAGTATTCTTCACACAGTAAATTGTACATGAAATATTTTTTAAAGTAGTTATTTAGTATTTTTATGATTCCAACACAGAATATAAAAGTGGGTACAACCACAAGTACAATTTTTAAAGATACTTGTTGGATGAAACATTTTACAGTCAGGAGACATTATTCATGGCTCTTTTAAACTAGAAAATAGCACTACATTCCTTTTTGCCATGTTTCTTATTTATAAGGAAAATTACTCCTTGTTTGGGTTTTCTAGGCCCACTCTAGCCACAATTTTCTATGTATGGTAGTATCAGAGATGGAAAAGCAAACTTGATGCTAGCAACTGTACACTTATTTTTACACATATTTTAACACTGTTACCTACATATTGAAAGTGTTGTGAATGTCTGTTAGTGTATTGCTAAATAATAGGGCACACCTCATCACAGTCCACATTGAAACTTGTTTCAGTCACCTACTTGTGAAGTTTAAAGATCATTAGTTTTATTTTAAAACATAAAAGCAGAGCTGAGTTCAAGTATGATCGAAATCAATGCCCTGTTTTGCCAGCCTCTGTGCAAAGCCTTTGGAAACAGCTGCAGAAACAGCTGTTTCACAGTTTTCACAGACAACATACAGTACTGATACACCCCTGCAGGTAACTGTATAGCCACATAGATAGCTATGCAGAAAGGCATATATTGCCTTTTTGTGTATTGCCTTACTCTGTGCATTGGCAGCCTGTGTCATTACCTGTTGCTGAAGACAAAATCCACCATGCTAAGAAGAGTAAGAGGTTTACAGCCTTTGCTGTAATTAATGTGGCGTAAGTATTGGGGTGGAGAACAGGTCTTGCATGCTTATCAGCTCTTGCCATTCCTAGTACTGTGTTAAGGTCTGTAAGGCCTCAAGATAGGTGCAACAAAGTGAAGCTCTGTGGTGTGGTATCTGGAATTTGTTGGAGTAGAGAACTTGCTAGGATCTAGACTTTCTTTTTAGAGAGAGACTGCTCTAAAACCAGTGGGATTTTACCCTGAGTGACCACAGACAATATGGTTGGACTCATTTCATCACCCCATGTGATCTTCACAGATCTTATCTGTTGAACGAGAGATATAAAAATTACAGCTAGTAAGTACAAGTAAGTTTCTGACACTTGGACTTGCTGCTAAGTCATTTAGAATAATAAGTAATTTTTTCCTAGTTGCAGCAACCCTTTCTCACAATAAAGGGCAGTATGTGCATACAAACACAAATTTTTCTCCTGAATATAGTGGCAACTGCCAGTGAGGTTAGTAGAAGGGAAAGGCTACATCAGGTTTGGGACAATCTTATGGCAGAAGTGACTTTACTGAATTGCTCCTGATTTCCGATGCTCTCCTTTTCTCCTCCTCGTCTGTGAAGCCTTCTCATCTCAGTTGTATTTTGTTCTTTTCCTGCAGGAGAAAATATAAGAAAACATCACAGAGGTAAGAGTAAATCACAGGAGACTGGAAGGTATTTGTGAGTCATCTCTCTCTTTTTCTTAGGGGGTTTGAAAGAGGATTTTCCTGTTACCAGGTAGGTAGTTTTTTTCTTTTTTCACAGGGAAATGCTATTCTACTGATTGTTTCCCCCTTTGAAGGACCATCTTGTATGGCTGCTGCTCTCAATCTCCTTTGCTGCTAATGGTAGTCCTGCCCTCTGATGTTAGTGGTAGTTCTCTCTGAGTAAGGACAGAAATATTTGTCACTGAAGATGAAATTCTAATAAACATCACACTGTTTCTTCTGTAAGGTCTGCTGGTTCTAGCTTGTATTGCTTGCTTATGCTGTAATAACAAAATTAATTGCAGGCTTGTAGAGTTACTAACAATCTGTGCCATTGCAGTAGACTGAAGGAAAATGTGAATCCTGTTGATTAAGAGTCTGTATTACAGGCTCCAAATGTAGTTATCTTACTCATTCCTTGTAGGAGGCAGGCTCATTGGGAGTCTTTGACAGATTAATTTTCTTGCTTTGGAACCCTTGAGCGTGCTGGCAGATAAGCTAATGTGATGATTTGATCAGCTAAGGTGTCATAGGCACCACTCCTGCTTGCTATCATCCTTTGCTGAAGATTATGGTTCTAATGCAGCAATGACAGGACAGACTGTGTGTGTACTTGCGTGTCACAGCCACAAGAAAGTGAAGTGTGGTGGCTTGAGTCACAGACAGGGTGGGTTTAAGCTATGAGAGTTTAGTGAAAAATATTGATTTGGAGATTTCTGTGCTAATATGTGTGAAAAGGCGTTGGATAATATGAGACAAAAGAACAGGGAGAAGGTAAATATGCTCCCATTTTTTTTCTAAATGTGGGGCTGACACTGTAGTTTTGTTTGCAGCTCTACTTTTCTCCCCATCTCCCTTGCTGCCGCCGCCATGATTTTTAATTAATTATGAACATTTCTCTGGCCACAGGTCTTCAGCTGCTGCAAGCAGATTCCAGAATGAATATTTGCACTGTGTTTGTGTGTATTTGTCAGTCACTTGGACTGCCTGCACTGTCAATGCATTGCATTGAATACTGTGTGTTGTTTAGGTATCTTTTCTGTGTGTGCAACTGTGCCATTAGCAAGGTTTGTTTTCAGCATCTCTTTTCTATGGGAGACTTTCTGTAAGCCTCAGGAGAGAGATGTATGTATGTTCTAAAAGTCCAATATATTCTTGTACCGATATACAAAGAATACAATATGCCAGTTTGTTTAAACATAGTGTTACAGGGCTAGGTTTTGTGCCCTGTGGGATTTTGAACTTTCTTTTTTTTTCTCTTACTGTTACACATGCCAGCTGTCTGCCTGATGGTGTGCAACTTTGCAGCAATTTTCCAAATGGGCTTTCATGACCTTCTCATGTCTAAGAAATTGCGTGAGCTCTGCAGAGGCCAAGAGGCCACTCCAAAGACCAGCACATGGCAATTGCTGAGCAGCTACTCCTGATAACCTTGCCCAATGGGTGCTGACTGCTGGCCCAGGGAGCTCTCTAGCACAATGGACTAACTGCTATTTATGCCTAGGAACCACACATTGGCAGAAACTAAGGAAACCTAGATGGCTAGTAAGGTTCTGCCTTGAATTTTCCACCTGCTGAGTGATTAAGTATGATGCTAAATGGAAAATTGCATATACTGCCACCTGACGCAAAAGTGTAACATGCAGCAAAAAGAAGTGGTAGAACAGTAGTTCACGTAAAGTCTGGTTTTAAGTAACATCTCCTGTTGAGTTGGTAATTCCACTGATGACTTGGTTCATGTCTCCACCTTCATTTCTCACATTCATCTGTTGTAGGTTTTCTTTTTGCCTTTGATATGCTTTTTCAAAACAATCTTTTGCTTCCTACATCACTGTGGTCTGAGGGTGTCTGACAGCTGAACTGAAATTATCTATTGCTTGCTTTTACATCTTCCTTTTGTTTCTCTTTGGGGAGTGTTATCATATAAGAATGCCTACATGATAGTAGGCAGCAGCTATATAGGAGAAACACTGCTGTCCTTTGTAGTGAGTGTAAAGAAACTGTTCCCTCTGAAGGCAGACATGTTGGGAAGGAAAATAAAGTATGTGTAAGAAAATAAATGAGGTATGTAAGAAAATGTGACGAGAAAGAGCTGGGGTAAAGCGTAATTAGAAATGACAGACAGTGACCCTTACATTGATCATTTTGTTAATTGCCTTGATTTGAATGCTTTTGTAGCAATAATATACTGGTATGATTTTTATGATTTTTATAAACTTGGAAGTTTCACAGCTGTTTACACAACTCTAACTTCATTAGTCCCAACCTGAATTGCATCTGAACTACTGAATGTGATGTAGGTTAATCACAGCAATACCAGAGAAGCAGTATATTTAATCTGAACTCAAGTCATTTTACCATGTAGGGTTAGGTTTATAACTATGTGTTCAAGGCTTATGCTCACCAGTAGACCCCATGGGAAAAGCACAGCTGTGGGCTGGACTGTTGGAAGTCAGTTGAGCGGCGAGAGGCAGTTGAGAGTGAGGAGAGAGTCAGTTGAGTGACAGTTGAAAGTGAGATTGTGATTGGCTGGAGGGATGCGTGGACAGAGAGATGATTGGCTGGAGGGACGTGTGGACAGCAGCTGGGCTATTCCATGGGCCAAAGGCTGCAGTTTTACTGTTAAGTTCTGTTAAATCTTGGTTTGGTTTTCTGTTATGAACGGGTAGGATGAGAGGTATAAAAAGGCTGCCATTTCTGCAATGAAAGGATCTTCTTTGGACGCATAAGGGGGTCCGTGTTGCTTTGTTCCCCATTGCTACATTACCATTCTGCTGTCTAGTTCTCTTTGGTAAGTAAACAATAGATAGCTTACTGTATAGTGACTGGGGAGGTAGTCAGCCAGAGGAAGAATTATAGAGGAAGCCAAAGCTCTGAACATCCAGGTCTTGAGTTGGTTTTGCTTTTTTTTTTTTTTTTTTTTTTTTTAAGGACTCAAATCCAGCAGTGTGATAAATGCATNCTGAGACCTCAGTCATATTTGATTTGACTGTTGAGACTCTCAGTTGTCCTGAAGACTGCCAGCTGTAGGCTGCTGTATATTCCTAGGAGATACTCAGCACCTTAAGCTCCTTGAAACGTTAAAAGGGAAAGGACCATTTAAAAGAGCTGTTGGCAATCTCCTCCTACGTTAGGTTCATCCTCTTGGGTGAATTCAGCTAGTGCAGGCAATTTTGCACTTCTAAAGACTCATCAAAGTCCAATTTATCATGATAAAATTTGTCAGATAAATAATCTGTGTTAGTTTACATGGCATAATTTTTTCTCCATTGGAGTCCACACTCATGCATTTTTGCTCCATCAGTAACACAGAATTGCATGTTGTCCTGGGTTATAATGTAAAATGTGTCCAGGGGGGTGTATTCTATCACCATCTTCAGGTTTCTGTTAAAACCAGGTGGGAGAGCACTCCCTGCCTCCTCCCTCTGTGTTATCTTTTGTTAATGGGCCCATCAGTGCCCTGCACATGACTCAGAGATAACTGGCTCCTACACTATCTCCTGTTAATGGCCCATCAGGCCTTATCTTATGACTCACCATCTCATTGTGAGATACTCCACCCAGGGGGAGGAGCCAAGCATCCCATCATGGATATAACTGAGGCTCTGGGACTACAACTTTAGCTTTTTCTCCACTGGATTTCCAGTGGATAGGAGCTACATACCTTCCGAGGAAGACCAGACCCTTCTACTGGATCACTGCCTCAACTGAACTACATCCATCATTTCAGAGGACTGCAGCCACCATCCCTTTGGACTGCTACTGCTGCCCTGACTAACAGGGTGTCAGGTTGTATCTGGCTCTGCCAGTTTAAACCAGTGTGTTTATTTTCTTTTGTTTTCTTTTCTTTCCTTTTCCTGCCTTTATTCTCATTTTCTTAATAAATTCTTATTCTGACTTGGTGTCTCCCACTGGTTTGTCTTTTCAAACCAGAACACATGTGTAGCTCTTTTAGTTTAGCTGCATGTTGGTTAATTGTACAGTTTAATTTTCTATTATGATGCAAATTCTTCTTTTACAGTGATCTCATTTTTGACAAAAGTCAAGAAAAAGGAGTCCTAATATTTCATGTGTCCATCATGGATGAATTAATTTCTTCCCCCTAAATATCTGTTAATGTTTTACCTAAACTACAAAGTAGAAAAGTAAATGTTAAAGGAGAAGCCACTGCTCAAACATTTTCACACCCTTCAGGGAGTTACATGCACACACCACCCCAGACTTTAACTGCAAGGCCCAGAGTCCCTTCCCAGCAGGCAGCTCCAGAGATCTGCAGGTGCCTGTTTTGACTCCTTGCTCACACACATACTCTCACTCTTCCTCCTTCTTCAGACTCAACAGGAGGTTTCCTGCAGCAGCTCAAGCTGGGTGCCTCCAGAGAGGGACGCAGCACACAGAAATCCATGCAAAATTATACCCTCATGACTTACGCACCTGCCCCTCACATGCTCTTCATGTGCCTTGAGTGCACTTTTCAGTCCAATGGTGATTTTTGTTTTGGGGTCTTCTAACATCTTATGGAGTAATTTCTCAAGTGTCCATGCAGGCAGGCCATTAATTCTTCGTAATTTGTCAAGTTGCATCTTCTCCTGGTGGCTCTAGTTTCCTTATCTTCTGATTTGTGAATCTGACGCACCTGGTTGCTGGCAGAGCCTAGAAAACTATAAAAGCCCTAGACTTAGGATAAACATTACTTAGCAACAACCAAAACATCATTGTGTTATCAATATTCTTCTCATACTAAAGCCAAGACACAGCACACTAGCAGCTACTGGAAAAATTACACAGAAAATTAACTATTCCAGCCAAAAGCATATCTAGACATAACTTTATAGCTTGTGGCCTGAGACTTCACCAAATCCAGCTACTCAGGCTAAGCAAGTGAAGCTAAGAGGACTAAATCCTCACAGTATTATAACTCTGTGTAACTCATTCTACTTTGAATGTACTTATTTATGCTAAAGAAGTAGTATATCTCAGCAGAAAATGTAACCAAAGGGTCTTTGAAATATGACTTTTGTCCTGAAAAAAAGCATCCTAATGAGCCCTGCAAAATACTAATGTGTTTTCTTCAAAAAAGATCGTACTCTGATTAAGAAAGGTTGACATCTGATACAAACCACATGGCCAGAATATCAAGACTTCCCTAATCTTCAGAAGGATTTTGTTTTTTCTACTTCAGACAATCAGTCAAGAAACTCATAAGCAGAAATCTTTTTCATCCCCTTTCCTACTTTCTTGTTCTTTCTCATCTGTGTATGTGGTTCTTACTTCCAGTTTGCTTCAGCCTTTAGTTAATATGTTCTTGGAGAAATGTATTTATGCTAGTGTGTGGCACAAGAGGTGAAACCATAAATGCAGTCGTGTCACTTACAAAATAATAAGTGGAAAAATGTATTTCCCCCCTGTCGCGATGACCCGCAACGAGCCTCGGAGACGCAGTGGAGTGGCCTGAAATCAATGACACGATTCTCATGGAGATATGGTCAATTGTCTCTCTTTATTGCAAAATCTGAGGGTATATATAGTTTCCAACAGGGTACACGCGGATCGTGGTTAATAATGATAGAACACAGGCTACTGTTTACGCGGCAGCACTCTTAGTTCTATTGGATAATCTTTCTAAATCATGCAATGCTACTAATTAATACTCTAAAATCTTTGCAGTTTCCATATCTTGTTTTCTACATTCTTCTTGCTTGTTTTCTACATTCTCTTTACTTGTTTACTTGCAGACTTCAGCAGATGTTTTTCCTCAGTTCTTAGGGATCAAGGACACACCGTCTGCACTTTCTGGCACATACACAGGGTTGTGCAGGCAGGCTTCAGTCAGAACTCAATGCCCGCTCTCCTGTAAAATGCTCTCTAGACCCCCCCAATTTAGTTGGTAATCATCAGGGTTATTTATGCTGACACCTCTGTAGATTAAAACAATCCACTGTGACTTGAAATATTATTGCATTGCAATAATAGATCATTCTAAATAATCTTTAAGTTTTGGCATTTACTTCTTGTGAGGAAAACTCTGTGCTGGGATTAATCTCATCCTTTAGTGCTATTAGGCACACTAAAGAAGTCTTTATTGGAATGAAGCATCAGTGCTATCTCAAAGCTTATTGTCTGAGTAAGGACATTAACACAGAATGAATAAAGTTGGAAGGGACCACATTGGGTCATCTGGTCCAATCTCCCTGCTCAAACAGGGTCATTCTAGAGTGCATGACGCAGGGATGTGTCCAGATGGTTCTTCAAAATCTTCTGCAAGGGAGACTCCACACACTCTCTGGTCAATCTATTGCAGTATGTGGTCACTCACACAGTAAAGAAGTCCTTCCTCATATGCAAGTGGGTAGGTAATCCATTGATTTTTTTCTATCAAGCATTTTTAGGGTATGAACTATAGCAACTTCTAGGCAATTTTCAGTACTGGGTAATTACAAAAATCTGGTCATTTAAATTACCCTAAGATGAAGCATTTCCATGACTAATTCAGAACTCCTATGTCTTAGCTGTGTCTCAGATTTGCTTTGAATTGATAATGAGTTGTTTTAATTATTTTCTTTGATTTAGCAGTCAGACACTGAGGAGGAGCGGGAGGTAAGGAAGAAAGAAAAAAATTGTTAGTGACTGATATTATCTTGGCAGTTAATATGGGAACAAGCTTTCAGTTGGGGACATCCTCAGAGGGTGGGTGATGTAACTGAAGGCCTGTATAAGCTTCCACCCTTCAAAATCTCTCATTATTAAATGTGTGTCTCCCTTGCAAATAATGAAGTGTGAGTCCTAAGGCATTCTGTTAAAAATCTATCAAATGCAAGGGATAAGGCATCTTTGGTGAGAGAATTTGCCCTAGGAGAGGATCAGCAATCTCCTGACAACAGGACTTTTTCTCAAGAGAAATTTCTCACTTTTAGTGTGAATTACACTTGAATCATGTACTGGTTTGGGCTGAGATAGAATCAATTTTCTTCTTACTAGTTGGTACAGTGCTGTGTTTTGGATTTAGTATGAGAACAATGTTGGTAACACACTGATGTTTTAATTGTTGCTACGTAGTGCTTCCTTTAGAACAAGGACTTTTCCATTTCCCATGCTCTGACAGTGAGAAGGTCCATGAAAACCTGTGAAGGAGCAGAGCCAGGACAGCTGATGCAAACTGGCCAAATGAATATTCCATACCATAGAACGTCATGCTCAATATGTAAACTAGAAGGAGTTAGCCAGGAGCTCCTGATCACTGCTTTGTGATGGGCTTGACATCAGTCCATTGGTGATGAGCAATGGTATTGTGCATTCCTTATTTCTCTTGGGTGTTATTTCTTTACTTCTTGCTCTCTCTTCTTTTCATTTTTATTATTATCTTGCTTCAATTGTTAAAGTATTCTTATCTCAATCCACAAGTTTTACCTTTATTATAATTCTCCTCCCCATCCCACTGAAGGGGTCAAGAGTGAATAGAGTGAGTGAGTATCTGTGTAGTACTTGTCAACTGGGGTTAAACCACAACCAGCCACAAATAAGCCTTACCAGACCAGGGAAACCCTTTTCCTATAAACCCTTTTCCCTCATATCCACATCAGAAAGTCTGTCTGCTTGATTTCTACTGATTTAACACTGTTTTCTTTAGAACGTTGGCAATAGACTATCCCAGCGTTTTTTCCTCCCAACAAATTCATTTGTTTGCCCTGTTGGAACGCGGGCTGGCTGTGGTGACCGGTGGATCAGCGCCGCGTTTTCCCGGAGAATGCCCTCGGCTGTCGGGGCACCCTGGCACGATCACTGGCAGACGCACTGATCCACTCCGTGCTAGCAGCACACAGACACACACAGACACGCAGGGTGTAAAGCTGCTGTGCGAAAGCCAGAAGCAGAGAGGCTGGAGGTGGGTTCCTGAAGGCGGGTTTCTGAAGGCTTTATTGCAAGTGAAGACCCTGCAGAGAACCTCGGTTCGAGCCGAGGGTCCCAAGGTCTTAGACGGAACGAACAACCCATAGGAAACGGGCAAAGGGGAGGAGAACAGGCAGTGTCAGGGCACACAGCCCAATAAGGGGGCAGGGAAGGAGGGGCTTAGGAGGAACCCGGAAGAACCCGGAAGGGAGAACCTTTCCCAACGAAGCTTTTCGGAGGAACAAAGAACGGAGGAAAGGGGGATAAGGCATGACAGCTGGGATTGACAGGGGATTGTGAATCGTGGGGGAGGCGTTCTCTTTGCCAGGGCTAACAAGACAGTCAGAACTAGACATCGGGGCTATCCCGCCAGCATTCATTAGGTCTGGGGATTTCAGCCTGTATAGCAGCCCCAGCCCCAGGCTGGGTTACTGCAACACTGTTGTCTTGCCTATTTTGAGGTGATAACTTGGGGGTGGAATTTACTTTAATTAGATGACAGGTGAAGAAGTTCTTTATGGACTATCTACATAGATACTGCACTCCGAGCTAAAGGACTTACCACTGTTTTCACATTAAGGTGAAAACATCTATGAGAGTCTCTTCTGAAAACATTGTCAGATCCATGCTGACTGCCATGCACAGGGTAGAACGGCTAATGTATTTTGATAGGCTGGATTCCAAGTGTTAACACCAAAAATGGAAAATAAGCCTTAATTAGAAGCAAGTATTTGGGCTTCCTTTGTGTGTACATTAGTTTAAAAAGGAACCACACGTTAAAATATTGATACATGTTTCAGTGAGCACCCCCACAGAGAAGACTAAGAAGCAATTTACTGTAGTCTTTGTCTGGTGTATCTCCTTTCCTCAATTTATCCATCTATTGATTTATTAGAAGAGATGCAGATCCTACTACAGAATTTCATGTGTACATTTCCAGGGTTTGAATTCATATTATGCTCCAGTGGATGATGATGTTAGATTTTCATCATGCAGAAGAATAATTGTTCTCCTGCTGAGAAGAAGGTTCTCAAGTAGAAACTTCTAGTTGTTATGTACTTACCTGCACATGGGTTATACATTGACCATACTCAAAGATGTGCCTGTGTGGATGTATAAGTGGGTACATGCACAACAGATACAATTATTAGATACATCTAGCTTATTAAAACTGACCCTAAGCTCTCAGAAGTAAGATTTACTACATTCATTTCCAAAGAGGTGGTGTGGATTTTTTTGTGTTGTGGTTTTACTTTTTTTTTCCCTCAGGCACATTTTGGGAATAATTGTGGTACAGAAGTGCTTTGTTTTCTCACAAGAGCAGGACTTTGAACATCTGGGCCTTCAATGCCTGATCAGAATTTTATGTTAGTGCTTTTATCAGTACAACTACTTATTGAACTAATCTTCATTCTGATTCATAGAATACTTAAACCCACATTCCCTCTCACCTAGCTACAACCATATCTTCAGAGAGGATGTATAACAATCATCTGAACATAATAGAAGTGCTGTAGTTAAATCGTTATGTGTTTCTGAGGCTATTGCTCTTAATATATACAAATAACTTTTCTCTGAGTTGCTGTGCAACACATACATATTTAGTAGTGCATATAATTAAGGTTCAAACCTTTGGAACCTGACTTGACTAATACTTACATAAACCAAGTTTTCAGCCTATTTTAATTCCTGTCTTGTTTAATACAAGCTACTTTTAAAAGAGGAAAAAATATTTCTGTTCTCTTAAGTTTGTTGTCAGAAACAATGCTTCATGCAGTGCAGACTGCTCTTTAGGCTACATGGGATACATTCTAGGCTTGTAGACCATTGTCTTATCAGGCTGGTTTTCAAAGTCTGGCATGTTAGTAGTAATGAGTGGATAGGATGGAAGTGGTGCTTTCTTGGATTCTTACTTGTTTTTCTGGGAAAATTCACAGCACATAGCACTTATTTTTATTTTAATGAAAAACAAAGTAAAATTGTAAGAAGTGAAAGATGCTAACAACATTTCAACAGTTCCATACATGCAGTCTATCTATTCTGATTTCTTTGTCTGCTAAAGGCTGGTTTAAAATTCTAGGCTTTTCCCCCCCTTGCTCTATCAAAACAGATTCTACTATAACTGAGTTCCATATGAGCTGATAATTTTCCTGGAGGTTTTTTCATCTATCTAATAACATTTATACAAATTCCACTGGTATTGACTAAAGACTTCTTCTTCATTTCTGTCTTTTAATGAAGACAGGAATGCTTATCTGGTACTGACTGCAAGAATTATGTGATCCACACCCCAGAACAAAGATGGTCCTGTAATTTAAATCTAAGGTTTTGTGAAAGGAGTCATTGGTTTTGGAGCATCTAATTAAGCACTGCCAAGTGCAACAGCATGTTGATTTTCATGGGAATACTCAAGGAATGTGCAGGTCCAGAGACTACTGCTGCTGAACCAAACTCATTATAGGCCATGATTAAGCATAGTGATGAAAAAGATTTGGACTACAAATGCTGTGTTATGTATGGATGAAGAAATGAGTTTGATTTCTGGCAGCCAGTCCAACATGTTTTGGTAGGAGCTGTTCATGATCTGAAAAGCGATTAGCTTGTTGCTCTTATTTGTTAGTCTGGCTGACTCACAGGAATGGTAGTACTTCAGCTTTCAGATTACAGTTGCAATTCTTTCTTTTTTTCACCGGGCAATACTGTAAATGTTTTTGGATTGTGATGACAAACTCTCCTTCTGTAAGTTTCTGCACTAATAAACAGTCACAGCATCACAGAAACAGAATATATGAAACTGAAAGGGACCACATTGGGTCATCTGGTCCAATCTCCCTTCTCAAGCAGGATCATCCTAGAGCACATGATGCAGGGATGTGTCCACACCCTCTCTGGTCAATCTATTGCAGTGTATGGTCACCCACACAGTAAAGAAGTTCTTCCTGATATGCTGATGGAACTTCCTGGGCATCAGTTTCTGCCCGTTGCCTCTAGACTTACTTCTTGTCACCACCGAGAAGAGCCTGGTTCTTTTGACACCTTCTCTTCAGATACTTATAGGCATTGATAATGTCCCCTCTCAGTTGTCTCTTCTTGAGACTGAAGAGGCCCATCTCCCTCAGCCTTGTAAGAGATGCTCCAGTCCATTAATCGTCTTTTTTGCTTGGACTTGTGGTTATCAAGTTTGCCTTGGTGTTCTGTAAACCAGTCCTCTTTGAGCAAGGGAAGGTCTTCCTTACAATGTTTATTACCCTGATTCTTCTGGGTCTGAGATCCCTAAGGGCAGGTCTTGTCAGTTAGGGGGATCTGCCACTGCATTCTCTGTTACCAGGGTTCCTCCTCCATTTAGTAACAGGCCCACATTATCCTTTCTTTTCCTCTTGTTATTGATGTATTTAAAGAAGTTTTTCTTGTTGCCCTTGGCATCCTTGGCCAGATTTAATTCCAGATGGGCCTTGGTCTTTCTCGTCTCATTCCTACTTATTCTAATGATCCCTCTATATTCCTTCTAAGTGGCCTGACCATGCTTCCACCTCCTGTGTATTTCCTGTTTATACTTGAGTAATCACAGGACTTCTTTACTTCTTCAAGAGTTCTTCTCTTGCCCCTCTACCTGATTTCTTGCTCATTGGGGTGCATTGTTCTAGAGCCTAGAGGAAGTGATCCTGGAATATCAACCAGCTCTCTTAAATGCTTTCCTGCAGAGTCTGTTCCCATATGATTCTTCCTGGCAGATCCCTGAAGAGATATCTGAAGAGACTCAAAAACTAAAGTTTGCTGTCCTGAGCTCCAAGGTAACAATTACTTGCTGCCCTGCTTCCTCCTTGCCCATTACTGAGCTCCGCAGTCTCATGATCACTACAGCCAAGGCTGCTCCCAATCTTCACATCTCCAGCAACTCCTTCCCTGTTTGTTTGTATAAGGTCAAGCAGCACATCATTCCTGCTTGGATTATCCACTACCTGTGTCAGAAATTTGTCATCAGTACTTTCCAGGAACCACCTAGACTGTGTTTTGCTGTGTTGCTTCTCCAGGGGGTAGTTAAGAGACCCCAACAAGAACCAATGCCTGTTTCTTTAAAGCTGTTTCTAGATGTCTGTAGAAGGCTTTATCCACTTTATCCACCTGCTAAGGTAGTCTGTAGTAAACACCCACAAAAATGTCACCCTTACTAGTCTGGTGTTTTGTCCTAATCTGTAAGCTCTTGACTTGCTCATCATCCACCTCAAGACAGAGCTCAATACATTCCAAGTGTTGTTGCACATAGAGGGCAATCCCACCACTGTGCCTCCCTGGTCTGTCTCTTCTAAACAGTATGTAGCCCTTCATGACAACATTCCAATCATGTGAGCTATCCCCCTACAACTCTGTAACTGAAATGAGATCAAAGCTCTGTAACTGCACACAGATCTCTGGCTCCTCCTGTTTGTTCCCCATACTGCGTGTGTTGGTATACAGGCACTTTATAGAAGTATTTGATTGCATCAGTATCCCAGTAGGTGTCCATGGTCCCCATGTCCAATGTGTGTTATGTCTTTGGCTGCTTGTGCTTGATTAAGATACTCACTCTTCAACTTCCTCTCGCTATTAGTGTGGTTGCTATAGTTCTCCCCTTCCAATGCCTTATCTCTGTTGAGCCTGGCTATGTTCCTGTTCCCCCTTCAACTTTACATTAAAGCTCCCTCAGCTAGCCCTGCTAAGTCCTGAGCAAAGATTCTTTATCTCTCTTGGGCCAGGTGGAGTCTGTTTTGTCAGCTTCTGTCATATAAACCAACTCATGATCAAAAATCCCAAAATTCTGCTGGTAACATCAGTCCTGAAGCCAGATGTTCATCTGCATTATTTTCTTGTTTCTTGCTCCATCATTCTCTGCAATTGGCGGGACAGAAAGGAACACAACTTGGGTTTCAGATCCCTTGACCAGTTGTCCCAAGGCCCTGAAGTCTCTCCTGATTGTCTGCAGCCTTCTTGTTGGGACCTCAGCAGTGCCTACTAGGAAAACCAGTAGAGGGTAATTATCAGTGGGCAATACGAGGCTGGCAAGTTTCTTTGTCATGTCCCTTAGCTGGGTCGCAGGGGCTCAACACACCTTCCTATGGGTTGGGTGTGGTTGGCATATTGGACCCTCTGTTCCTCTTAAAAGGGAGTTACCAATGACTACTACCCTTTTTTGTCTTACTTAAGGAGGCTGTGATGTGGGAGGTAGGCTGCCATGCCCTAGGCAACCCTTCCATTCTAGAAGAACCTTCATCCACATTCTCATTTCCCTGCTCAGATTCTAGGGCCTTACACGTATTGTATAAGGGCACATAGGAAGGTGAGGTAGGTTGAGAAGGGATTTGCCTGCGACCCTGACCAGAAACCCTTTTCTGCTCCCCTCTGTCTCTAAGCTCCCTTCCTTCTACTTGGTGGTGAGAGGGTAAGGTATCCATTGCTTCTTGTGAAATGGATGGTTGGGTGCATTTGTCCAAAGCATGGTATAGTGCAGCTCCACTGTCAATTTCTTTTTCAGTCACTAATACTTAGTATTTCTCAGCTCTGCCACTAGGCTGAGCAGATAATTGACCTGATCACACCTCACACAGCTGTTGTCTCTGCTGGCCTCTGAGAGCAGCACCAGGCTCTGGAACACTCTGCAGACTAAGACCTGGACCCTGCATGCTTCTATGGGTGCTCCCTCTGGATTGCCATATCCTTTCTGGTGTGTGCAGTGGGAGAAACTTTTATTTGACTGGATAGTGTATCTGAATTCTGTTGGCAAGAGTGATGACCACCAAGATAACTGCTTGAGCTAGCAGTCTCGGCACCCTTCCTGCTCACCCTGCCTGTGCAAACTGCTGTGCTCTACCCTGGCTAATACACCACACTCTGTTTGCCAAACTCCTGGTCGCTTGAGCTCCTGGGGGTGGCTTATCTATGGGTAGGAGTGGGTTATCTCTCTGCTGGCGCTGCCCACACTGAGTCAGAGCTGCCTCTGAGTGATGGCTCCACTGCTTTCTGCTTGAAGAGGAAGTAGCTGAGGCACCTCTTTCTGCTTTAGCAATAAGGTCTTGCCTTGTATGAGGCAACAACAATAATTTTGTGTTATAGCTTCAATTTAGACAATTCTGATAAATTCTTCAGACTCGTGATGCGTGAAAGACTTGACCCTCTATTTATTGACCAATCTATTTACTGACCAATCTATTTATTGACAGAGCTTAAAGACATCAAGGACTGAAGTGACAGTAAGTATTAATAATCTGCCACGGTGTTGCTATCTCAAGCAATGCTGCATTTTGATGGCTGTTTTATAAAAAAGCTATAAAGTTGAACAAGATTAATCTTCAATTCTGTTCTAAAGCTTGTAGAGATTGAGGGGGCTAGAAGGCTGACAAGCATGGTAGTTTCCAGAGATGAGAGCTTTATCCCCAGAGGCTGAAGGACTGCTGTCAGCATGCACAGCAGTCACCTAGAGGAGGGCAGTGCTGGAGATCATTCAGTGTGGGAGTGTGTAAGGATTGTCATGGCTACCTCACATTCACACCTGTGAATATCAATGTGGAGGTACAAGGTACAAGGATACCTGGAACAGATGAATCTGTCCTATTTTTAAAGCAAGATGGAAATTATCTGGAGACTCAAACAGTTTCCAGTGGAGAGTATTCATGTGAAGAAAATCTCAAACACCTGAAGGTTTTGACTCTTTTGAGACCAAACCCAAAAAGAAGTTTAGTGATGGCAGAAACAGTCTCTCCTAAATCTCTCAGGAATTTTCGAATGACCAATTCCAGTGCATGTTATATTAATTTCAGTTTCATTTCACCCCATTTCTCCGCTGGGTGGTCTGATCACTGGGAGTACAGTGTCCCAGTTATTCTGTCAGTGGGAGTCTCTTGGCAGGCCAACATTATGCTTTTTTGCCAATGTTCATGAGAAGCCATAAGACATAACTGGTCATCAACCTCAGCTCTCACGTTTTTATTCTCTAGAAAGAGATGGTCAGCCTTTACTAATCAACAAAGCCTTGATACTCTGCTCTTATCTGAATTCAAAACTGAAGTATCTTCAAACGAAAACATAATTAGAGCTGGATTTTCCTCATAATTTTTCCAGTAACTTTCATTTGGGGTGAATTAAAAGAAAAAATTTAAGATATTTCTGAATTGCATCTTTATTATCCATAATGCTCCAATTAAAGTATGTTAGTAAGAGTTGCACACTGGTTAGACTTGGAGACTAGGCTTCTGTCTCAGGTGGTTTGGAACCTCTTCGGGACAGTTAAAAAAAATGACAGAAGGCAGTACAGAATCTTACAGATGTTTGAAACCTCCAGGATTTGTCACATCACTAGCAAAGGCACTTTGCTATGTGCAGCTATAAAGTTGTGAATTGCTTCTATTAATCTAGTTGTGGAAACATGGATGGCTCTGAGGAACCCTGCACAATTTGTACAAACCTGCACATAAAGAAGTTGTGACTGCAAAAGATCTAGGTAAAAAAAAGATGACAAATTTCTTCAGTCTCTTCATCTGAAAGGAGGTGTTAAAAGTTGAGAGAAGCAAAAGCAGGAATAATATAAGCTTAAATCATATTAAACTGTTTTGTCTTCTAGCATAGCACTTCAATAGGGCTGTTTCAATAGGGTTCAATACTGTTCAATAGGGTTATCATCTGGATTGACATAGTTTGAGAGGGAATGAGGGACATACTTGATGATACAAATGGTAAAATTCTATTTGCTAAAGAAATGACGAAAATGAGGTAAACAAAGACATGGCTAGCTTTTTCAGATGCAGACTTTGTGATACATATATGTAACTACCCATTCTTAATCTGGAAAATTATTTTGTTATAGTAAGAGCAGACCTTACAGCATTCACCTGCCTCTTCTTCCAGCTATTTGTTGAAATTATGTAATTATGAGAGCATGTTATTTCAAACCATCATATGTGCACTGATTCAGCAGAAGCTTACATTCTGAATTAGGAAAATGCTAGCCAGGCATCAGATTTTATGAGTATATGGCAGGTTTGTCTCTGTGGAAGGATTTCAACTTCAGGAAAGAATGTAGGTACATTAAGGAAATCATGAACTCAATAGGAAACACAAAAATATGTAGTATTTCTGCTTTGAATTAAATTTGCTTTGAACTATTATTATTAATGTTTATAAATAGCAAGCGTTTTCAGTGGATTAAGAAATGAAACCCATGTTTTGGTCATGAGTACACAGAGACATCTTCCAAATGCTACTGGATTTGTATCAAGGGTAAACCAAAGGGCACCAAATGTAAGTTAATTTAACTATACTCTTAGGCATTAATCTTCTGTAAAAAAGATGTTTAAGAAACAGGCCTTCTAGGCCTTTCACCATCTCCTTTAGACCCTTTCTAACAGCTTTATATTTTTCTTATATTGCAGTGCCTAAGACTGAATCACTTGTCACTGTGAGTAGCCGAAATATATTTGCAAATTGGGTTTTACTGAACAAGCAAACTTCTTTTAGATGCTATAGAGACAATATAGAGTATCAGGACAAAGGTGTTATTTAAATGTTTTCATGTTATTGTAGTATTGAAATAATACATAATATAAAACTAGTAGGAAGTAGAAAATCTGTGTGTGAGTACAGGTTGTTAGTCAAAGAAGGAAAAGAAGAAATGGGTGGCCAGTACTGGGAAAAAAAAGATGGATTACAGAGCCGTTCAGCTTTGTTTCACAAGTATGAAAAATAGTCCAGGTTTCAGTTAAAACTGCTGAGTGGTTTATAGAAAATAACTTTGATGACTTAAGCAGTTTCCCAATTTATATCACATGAGGAATACCTATGCTATGATGCTTTTCCTAGAAGAGGGAGCAATGGTTTCAGTGCATCTTACATGTTTTTGTAATGTGTTTTTAAAGGTCTTTAAGGATACTCTCCAATGCAAGGAGAAACACAGAACTCTTGGCTCTCTAATCCATAAAGACTTAATGTGCTCTGTCTGCTCCTATTGTTTAAAACCTGTAAGTTAATATCTATATATTTTCATTCTGTTATTTGAAAACCATTTTATTTCAAATTATGTCTGTAGCATTACTGGATCTTTTCAGACTGTATTGAACATGGATTTCAACCCAGGATATTAAGGAGACACTGGCACAAATTTTTCTGGGAAAGGCCAGAAACTTTTATCTTCAAAAATACCTTTTTTACAAGCATAATGACCACCACCTTCTCCAGACTGAAAGAATGACAAAGTAAATACGTGAATGTTGATTAATAACTATTATGGCTAGGATTGATTAATTTAAAAAAACTTGTGTTCTTGAAATGGAGCTTTTAGGAGGAGAACTGTACAATAGATAATTGTTCAGATCTAAATGCAGTTCTGTGACCACATCAGAGAACACATGGCAGTTTTCTCTCACAACAAATATGCATGGTGAGAAAGCTTACAGGGAATAATCTTCTCAGAAATGTTTTCATTACGCATTCACCATCATCAGTGAAAATAATGGTTGTGAATTAAGATATCATGAAGCTGATTTGCCTCTTGCCCTTTGAATAAGTTGTGTTCCTTCACACTGATTGTTTCTAAGCCATGCTAGAGCATGCTTTGTACATAGCACACAGCCAGTTTTGTAGTGTGTGAATACAGCTTGGTGGCTACTCAAAACCGCTAAATAATTAAAATTATCCTCAGTTCATTCACAGGACACATGAAGAGTCTTGAAAGGATTTGGTAGTATTATGCCAGAATCCTGTCCAAATGATACAGGTGTAATAAAAGGGAAAAACAACCCAGACAACTGAGTAGATTATAAAATACACTGACTGTATAGGTCTTCAAAGGCTCAAACAGCTCCTCAACTTAAACTTAGTGCCCTGAATGGAAATATGTGCTTGTTTTATACTTGACAGAACAGCGATTCTGTTTTTCAAAGAGAAACATTATGTCTGAATCATTGCAGAGAATTAAAAGATACAAATCCTGCTAAAGGAAGTTATGTTTGCCCTTTCTGGAAAAATACATTTGTAAAAAGGTATTGCAGTTTGGGTGGCATAACCTTAACTTAAATTCATATTTCTCCTTTGCTTTGTTTCATATGTTTAACACTGAAGTCCTCCTACTTGTTAGTTTGGGGATAATCAAAACCAGGTTTGCAGATCTGTGTGTGTGGAAAATCATGCTGTAAAAAGCCAGTGTCCACAAAGGAGACACAAGAGTCCTGCAACTGCATTTGAATAAAGAGAGAGAGTCCACTAGGCAATAACCCCATGGAGTCTCTCTTGAGTTTTTGGAGGACACGGCCTCTTTTTATCCTAAACTCCCAGCTGCATGTTGCCCTCTTCCTTTCCCCCTTGGCTGAGGTACTAGGAAAGCGCAGACTTCCCAAACCACTTACTACATGTTCCCCCTTGACATGTATCCTGCCCTCATCATGCACTGTATGACCATTAAAATTAGCTTTAAGCCCAAAGCTACTATTCTTAAGTCTATTAAGTCTGCACATTTTCCCCTAAAGTTCAGAAGTTCAGAGTGTGCTCAGTTCTGCAACAAACTTGGGCAGCTTGATGTTTATATTCCCACATCCATTCTTCCGGAACCTGATTGGTCCTTTCAGATTGACTTGTTTGTGAAGACATTAACACCTATTTCTCCTATCAATTTGAACAACAGTTCCCATTTCAGCTTTTGAGCTGATTGTTAAATGCCTAGTTCATGTTAAATGTGTGCAGCCGCATGTTAGACTAGCATTTTTGAGAATGTAGATCACTGTTGAGGAACACACCTAGTGCAATTAGCTCAGTGTGCAAGTGGCAGGTTGTACCCTGGGTAGTGGGAAATGGCAGGTGCCCCCAGCAATGAGCTGTGAACTGGTGCTGACCCTTTGCCTAACAAAGGGCATGGGGAGCTGTTGCACCAGGTGGCTGGCTTACCCAGAGGCTCTGTAGAACACAATGAACAATAACAGGACCCCAGACCAAATATCACCACTGCACCAAGGTACATGTATGGGATGAAAAGAGAGTGTAAGGGATGGGACCATAGACTGTAAGGCTACAAATCCCTGTGATTCTTTTGTTTGTGGTCTGTCCCTGAAGGCACCCAGACTGAGATGCTACTGTATTGCTGCTCCACAGTTAAATTAGTTAAAGGAACCAGACATCTGAGACTGCTACAGGAAACCTCAAGTCAAGCTGTTGAGGGAAACTTGTCTGACTGCTCAAAAGTGGTGTGTGTCAATCAAGTGGGGCACCTGTCAGCTCAGTGGAGCCACCTGTTGTGAAAAGGCTTCTGTCACAGCAGTCAAAGTCTTGTGTGGTGTGAATGTGACTCCCAGAGTCACTCCCAACTTGTCAGACATGAAAGTTTCCTTAACATCTGACCTCTTTCTTTCTGCCCACAATTCTTCCCCCTCCCCCAACCCCCTCCCTCACTCCTATTTAGACTGGACAGGAAGTCTATAAGCATGTGAGCTCCCATACCATTTACATGACAATTCAAATATCCAACAGAAAAATTGTATCTTAGGCTGTCACTCTGGCCTATTGCTGGATCTTGGTTGCAAAATAAACCTCCAGATAAAGGATATTTTTCATCTGAATCATGAAACAGATGTCCAAATGAAGGTTGGGATGCTGAGGTATGCGGATGGAGCCAAGGCTGAAATTGAGACTGGGCAGGGATACTGCCATGAAAGCCTGCCAGTTTCAGGAACACTGTCTTTGGCTGTTCTCAGCTTTTCTGTACCCAGCCAGTCTCACACATTAGATGTTTTATTTCTCAGTTTTCAGTTAATGCAGTATAGATACTCAGTGAGATAATGGGTGAAAGAAGAGTAGCTCTTAGGGCTATGCAAGTATGTAAATGCTTGACATTGTCCTAGTTACGGGAGTATTGTACCCTCTTTATGTAATTTCTGATGAACTGTTAATGATGGGCTTTTTGCAGTAGCTGCCTACCTTGAACACCCAACACTCAGGCTGCAAACTGGGTGGTAACAGAGATGAGCAAACAGAGGCAAATCCTTTGAGTCAGAGGAGTGTTTATTTTTCTTCACACAAATGGTTTAGCTGTGTTAACTGCCTTTTGGGGAAACACCAGCACACCCACACCCAGCCTGAGGGGTTGTCTCTACCAATGGGTGTTTCAGTCCAGTATAAGCACAGAAGAGCAAAAAAAACTTAAATCCCTATGAATAAAAGAGATAGAACCCAGAAAGGTTTGAAATGTACCCCAAAACTTGATTTAAAGCAAAACAAGTTTAGATGTTAATACCAAAAAAATTTGATATATTTTATTTAATAGTAAAAAGGCAAAGAGAAAGAAAGAGAAAAGAAAGAAAAAGAAAGAAAGAAAGAAAAGAAAGAAAGAAAGAAAGAAAGAAAGAAAGAAAGAAAGAAAAAGAAAGAAAGAAAGAAAGAAAGAAAGAAAGAAAGAAAGAAAGAAAGAAAGAAAGAAAGAAAAAGAAAGAAAAAGAAAGAAAAAGAAAGAAAAAGAAAGAAAGAAAGAGAAAGAAATAGAAAAAGAGGTGTGTGTGGGGGAAAGGAGGAGTAACAGGGATTAGGTAGAAACCTTCATCCTTCTGTGGATCCCAATGATATAAACAAAGTTGCCCAATTAACATTAAATCAAGAATAAGTTTTATTCCGCGGCCGAAAAATCAGTTGCGCAAAAGCCATGATCGAAAAGGACAGCACCGAACCTGGAACTTCGGTGCTGGGTGAACAGAGATTTGACCTCAATTGTATCGAGTTTCCCCTGTTTCATGAACGCTGTCTCGGCTGGGTCTTTTTTATACAGTTTTTGAGCAGGGACCGAATTCTTTCTATTCTTCTCATCATTCAGCATATTCATGAATTGTCTTTTCATGATAATGAGTTGGACAAAGTGTTTCCTGCACTGTGATGAATCGTCAATCTTTGATTCCAGGAATCGGGCACTCCTTTAACGACCCTGATTGCTGATATTGCAGATACTGATCAGGCCATCACCGCTCGGGCGTAGTGTTAATGTCTCTAGATAAGGTCTATCTCCACCTGGAACCACGCTTTAGTATGTTGATTAGTCCTCCTCTGCTACCCATGCTTGCGAAATTCTCTTTTCCTCAGTCTGGTTTTAGGGTTTGGAATTTTACTTTGTACAATTTAGCTTATTCCATTTTATATTTATATATATAAGCACGAATTACCAATATCATGCATTGCACCAACAATGTCTCATTGATCTTCTCCATCTGGTCTTCTTGGTGGTGAGGGTCCCCCACCAAAAAGTACAGAATCCAATGGATTAATATATGTTTGGGCAGGTGGGAATGCCCAGGTGCCTCCTCTGGGGAGGGCAAATTTGACACTGTCCCCTGCAACACTGTGGATCCGTTGCATCATGTTGCATCACGTGCAGTGCTCTGTTTCAGGGTTGGGGGACCCCTTGGTGGGGTCATGGCCCTTTGATGGGCCATGGCACCCCCTCTGCTGGCCCTCATGTGGATATTCCATAAATGCAGCTTTCCTGGGGTGGCGGCCCTACAGCTGAGCTAGACTGCACAGCAGAGGATGGGTGTTAACTGCCTTTGTCCAGAGGCTGTGCCACACATGCAAAACCTCTCCTCCTCTCCCCTTTGATGTGGGGGTCTGTGTGATCTTAGCAGTAGATAAGCCTGGGGCTGTGGCCTCTACCCCAAAGGTGCTAGGCTTAATCCTGTGAATGTATTCTGCTCCCCCAGCCCAGACCTAAGTCACTTTATCTTATATCTATCACCCTGCAGTCCCTGGACTGCCTCAGTCAAGAGTCCCATTCAGGGTGTGGTGGTCTTCCATGCAACTTTTTATAGCAACACAGTTTTGCTATAATAGGCAAAAGTCCTTCATAAAGATGTTTTGCCATAAACTATAACATTTCAGTCTCCGACAATGGGCCATAAGGGACTCGATGACACTAGCATACTAGGCAGCTGCAATGACTGCATCGAAGACTCCCAAAATATTCCATGACTGACAGTGTTACATCATCCATTGTGAAACCTCCCACCCTTGGGGATATACTGAGAATTTCCACCTGGGCATGTAAGATCTTTGGGCTCAGGGACTTATGGTACAACTTGATGTATCCAGTGGAGAATCAAAACTTCAACAGGACTGTGACCATCATCTGACAAAGAGGGTGCCATGTTATACTCTGCCTTTCTGGGTTAAAACCAGTTTTCTCTGTATCACTGTATTTGTTGTAGTCCCTTTAGTAAATTAATTACAACTCTGACCTGTAAACTCTTTTGAGATAGTTGACTGCAGTTCATTTCATTTTTCCCAGGTTTACTTTTAAACCACCACAACATTGAACTGTTCTAGGCTGGATAAGTAATATGAACAGTGCCCTCAAGAGGACTGACAGTCTAAGCAAAAGAGGTTTAAACCAACAAGTCACAGTTGTAAACCCTTACAAAATAAAATGAGAAATAAATGAGAGGAATGACAAGAATTATTTCTTGTCACACACTTGCTATGAGTTCAGTTACTGCCCATTTAGTATTATTTGGAAGAGTTGTTTTCACTGCAGTGTTTGGCTTGAAGTGTGTAGTTGATTTTGTCAACAGGTCTTGTTAAGGGTGGAATACATCTTGCCTAATTGTATTTGTCTGCCAAGGGAGATTTAGTGGAAGGTGACTGTTCTGCAAGTTACTGTAGACTGAGCTTAAGGAGTCTGATCCCTAGGCTGTCCTGTAGGTGCTGTGTTATCATACACAAGATGATCTGTTCCATAACCTTGCCAGGCACCAAGGTCAGGCTAACAGGCCTGTAGCTTCCTGGATCCTCCTTTTGGCACTTCTCGCTAATGGGTGTCCTACTTGATAAAATGAGCTCTTCTGCCAGCTCCCTCTCATACCCTAGGATTGATCCCATTTGTGAGCATGGAAGTGGCTCATCAGGTCACTAACCACTTCCTCCTGGAATACACAGGATCTGTTCTGTTCCCTGTCTGGGTCTACCGTCTTAGGAGGCCAGTTGTCCTGAGGATAACCAGAGTTACTGTTAAAGACTGAGACAAAGAAGGTGTTAAGCACCTCATCCTTTTCCTTGTCCTTGATGACTCCATTCCCCTCTGCATACAATAAAGAACAGAGGTTTTCCTTGCCCTTAATATATTTATAAAAACACTTTTTATTATCATTTACAGAAATGGCCAGATTAAGATCTAATTGAGTAATTTTCTTTTTGCAAGACCTAACAACATCTTTAAATTCTTCCTGAGCTGCCTGTCCCTTTTTCCAAAGATGATACACCCTCTTTTTTTATCCTGAGTTTCTGTAAGAGCTCCCTGCTCAGCCAGGCAAGACTTATTCCCAGCTGACTCACCTTTTGGCATCTAGGGAAGGCCTGCTCTTGCGCCTTGAAGCTTTCTTTCTTAAAGTATGTCCAGCCTTCCTGAGCCCCCCTTGTTTTTAATGGCTGTTTCCCAGGGAGCTTTCTGAATTAGTGTCCTGAATAGGTCAAAATCCAACCTCCGGAAATCCAGGTTTTGTTGATGCCCCTCCTTACATCACCAAGTATTGAAAACTCCATCATTTCATGGTCTCTCTGCCCAAGACAACCTTCGAAGACATCTCCCACCAGCCCTTGTCCATTTGTAATCAGAAGGTCTAGTGGGGTCCCACCTCTGGTAGGCTCATTTAGCCATAACAGGAAGTTAGTTTCACACACTGGTAAGTAGTGAAGAGATTATATAGTTTTTGAGTACTGTATTTCAAGATGATGAATACAAACAGAAGAGTGCATCGCAGGGTAGTTCCATAATCCGTATACATGACATTGATTCTCCCGCTGCCTTGAACAATCAAATCTCTTATAGCCTTTGACTTGACCAACTGGGACTTTCAGCTCTGGTCCATTATAATTTTTGCTGAAGTTTATCTGCTTTGATATTATTTAACTATGGTTCCTCCTGTGCTGTTACAAAAGTGAATAGATATTGCAGTGTGCGACACTTTTCATCGTTTGCTCAGGATAGAGTGGATCTGATGTATTGCATTGTTATAGATCTTCCTCCAAAAGTTAACAAATCAAGGAGAGAAGATGGATTGGCCATACTCTTACCACCCCTGTATTGCTTTTATATATTTATAGTACAGGAAATTTATAGCAATTTTTGAGCTTCAAGTGCATACCATTCTAGGATAGCATAGAGCCTTACCTACTCCTGAATTCTTGCAAATATTTATATTAATACCTTGGCCTTTGCTGTAAGTCTGTGGCATGAGTGCATACATGTTTGTCATTTTTGAGTACTCTGCCATGATTCAGAACAATCTCACAACAGCTGAAACAAGGCACAATGTTGTTTTCAAGCTTTTCCTCCCACTTCAGCTGCTTCTATTTTATTACTTCTGACTACATTGGAGTAGATTCTCTTAATATAATCTACATTCTCTTAATATAATCATATTGGTTTAAATGGACCTTCTGTCAGGGGAAAAAATCTTTTTTGGGATAGCCCTGTGAAAGGAAAGCGGGAAGATAAGTTGAAGGATAGTGTCTGGGTGGTTAAGTTACTCAGCTGACATACAAGAAACTCAAGTTCAAGTGTCTTCACTGGGTTGCCATTTTGCCACTGAGCTGTTCTGGTTCTGGTACAAAAATTGTTACATCAAGTATGTATCAGTCTGAAATACAGACTACGAATATTCTTCAGGTATACACAGTGTAATTTCTTGTAGAGTGTAGAGCCAGTAACTGGCAGATAATGGATGCAAAAAGCATAAAAACCACCTAGATATCCATTTGTGCTGGCTGAAAGAATGGAATCAATTTTGTGAGGACTTTTTCAAATCACTAGCTAGCTAGCAAATTCTTTTTTTGTTGTTAGCTCTAGGCTTTCCCAGACACCTGGTAACACAGAATAACATAACAGAATCATAGAATTGCTTGGGTTTGAAGATACCTTAAAGATCATCTGCCCCTCTGGCATGGCTGGGAACACCTTCCACTAGAACAGGTTGTACAGAGTCCCATTCAAGCTGGCCTTGAACACTTCCATGGAGGAGAATCCACAGCTTCTTTGGGCAACCTGTTCTAGTATCTCACCACTCTCACATCTATTCTCCTCTCTTTTAGTTTAGAACTGTTCTCCCTTGTCCTATCACTATCAAGGATACACTGAAGCAGTGCCTGGCCAAGTTTTATCATGTACTGATACCAATAAATAGGGAAAAATATTATTTTTTATTGGCATTAGAGCTGTATACATCTTGCAAGAGCATATATCTTGCAAGTAGTTCATAGGTTAAATAACTCTTAATTTGTGCTTTGCCTTTTGTCCCTTTTTGCATGGGGATGCTCATTGCAAACAGAATTTGTGGAAGGACAAGCTTTGCTTAGTGTGCAAACATAGTCAGAAAGCAAATGGATGATGGGACATAATATTTAAAATATTGAAATAATTTTATTCACAGGGCCTCCTGTCCTGTGAATATGTCATTTTGTGGTAACTCTATAAATATAAAGAGTAAAGCAACTGGAAGAGGATTCTACCGCCTGATGTAAAAAAAAAAAAAAAAAAGGCAGAGAAAATTTTCTTTCAAGATGAGAGAAATCAGAGTATATACTTCTGTGTCTGAAAGTGCTGTAAGAAAGCCAAATCAGTACAGAAGTGTATGCGAAACAGCAAGATTAATATTGAACAGACATTAATTTTACAGTAAGGCATACAGAACCGCAGTGTGAGACTGAAACCACAGGGTTTATTAAAACCTTTTAAGATGATGATGGAGTATTTATATTTTTTTTTTAAAATCTGTCAGAGTAAGACTAATTTTTTGTATTTTTTTTTCCCTTTTCAATATACAGTATTACTAGAGAAAATGCACTCCTCTTCGGTAACTGTGTATGTAATAATTTGTTGTCATTCAGATATGAATTTGATTCAGCTGAGTGATTTTTAAAGAATGTGTGAGTGAATTCCAAGGGAAGTTTATTTCTCCAGACTGATCTAAAAAATGTGCTTTTTATTTTTCAGTTGGAGAAAAGGAAAATAATTGATAAGAAAAAAGGTTGGCACCCTGTAGAATATCACAAATGATCGTACACTATTTTGATTTAATTGTAGTGCCTGAAAACATTTTCATTAAAACTCTTTTGAAAGAAAGAAGCCATCTCAGAATTGAATATCTCATGTATCTCATTATCCAATGCTGGATGGCAGAAGGATGAAATGAAAAGACAGCAAACTGAGGACAAGGGAAGAAGAGGTTTTTAGCAAGATGAAAAGGAAAAATGATATTTCTGAATGTTTAACTCATTTTTCTGATGGACAGTAGATTTCTGGATGTTTTAAATGAATTCAGTAATTCAGGATTTTATTACAAAGTGCTTGGAAATTTCAAAGCTAGAAACTCCAGAAAATGACTGTGGAAATAATTTTTTATGTTTCTAATTTTCTGTGGCTTTGAATGAGACTGAGTTTGTCTCATTCGGGCTCCCTGCCACCTTAATACTTGTGTATTCCTATCTCTGTATAAAGGGGCTTCATGCAGAGTGGGGCATTTTGCACAGCAAAACAGCAGAACATGGCCCTTGACTTTTACATGCTTTGGTTTCTGTTTAGGGTTTTCATGTGTGATTTTTTTGGTGCTCATTGCCTCAAATCCAAATTCTGTCACAGCACGGTCTTTGAGAAGAGAAGGGAAATAGTTATTGAACCTTTTTTTGGGATGAACGGTCATTAAATACTTGTAATCAGATTGCATTAACTTTGGAAGGATGATTATGAAGAAGAGTTTTGCTCAGTGAAAGGTTGATGAGTATGCAAATATTCTAGTAACGTTTAGCTTTGGAATGAAATATTTATGTGACTAATAGTCTCAATGTATTGGAGAGAGGTGACTGCTGAAATAGAAGACTAGTATTTTAGTGTTATTTGTTGTACTGATCTGGACAAAGTAACTGCAATACTAGTGGCCTGTGCAGTAACAAGTAGAGTCTGGAGGAAGAGGTAGTGTATTTTAATGGACAAAAAGAAAATGGTGACAGAAAATGAAGAACCCTTTGGAAAAATAAGTTAGCTGCCAGGTACATTTCTCTGCTCTTACCTCTTCATCCATCTATTACAGCTGCAAAAACATTACTTCTACAATCTACAATAATCAGGCAGTAGAGGGGTAAACTGCTTCTTTTTGGGATGGAAATAGTTACTAGGTAGAGCAGCAGGGCTTGGAGCCGCTGATTAATCTCTTAATTCTGTTTCAAATGTCACTCTTTGTGGCCTGCTTGAGTCTCTCATGTCCTTTTGTGCTCATGGTTCTGAGATCAAGTTAGACATAGAGTGTCTGATAACAGATGGACAGCTGAAGGAGTGGTCTTTGAAAACATTTCAGCCCCCTCTGAGGGAAATGGATTCCTTACCTCAGGACACTGTTTTTTCCTTGATGGCCCACATGCCGTAGGGAACCCCTCCAAATTAAGCCGTCTAGGGGGAAATCTGCATGTTTGAAAGGTTTGGATAGAAGACTAGGATCCAGGAAAAGCTCATCTGTCATCTATGAACTGAACTCCTTCCACTCTTCTTATCTTCTCCTCACAATTGGAGAAGGGTTATTGCTAGGTAATCTCGGTGTTTGCTTGCAGAGAATGACCTTTTGGGAGCCATATAGTGGTATTTTTACTCATCTGTTCTATAGAACTTGTCAGCTAAGTTTGAGGTTTTCTTCTCAGACCCTCAAATTTTAAAACTTCTAAATGTTTCAAAAGAAAAAATAGTTTAAAATTAAAGTTTTTATATATGTACTAGACAAGATGAATTTTTTTTAAACTTTTATATATTTTGTAGGCAGAAATTACAAGCATGTTGAGGGGAGAAAGGGAAAAATAAATAAACTTTCAAGTCAGTTTTATAAAATTTACATGTGACTCATTTCAGGGTTGCCTTAAGCATGTATACTCAACATCCAATTTGTGTTCTGTTGTGCTACAGATGTTTAAAAATTACCTTCTAAAGCCTGTTCAGCTTGTCTAGCATTGTAACAGCTGGACGAGGCACTGACATGGCTGGCTCAGGAAAAGGGCAAGGATGGGGAAAGGGCAATAGAAATGGCTGCATGTATACAGTTTTTTGGCCACTCAGTGAGCCTTTAATGTATACAGATGTTGCAGTTTCATGTTAATGCTCAGTGAGGTGAAATTTGGAGACACACCATATCTCATTCTTCTTCAGGTTTTCAGCTTAACTGCAGAGGAAATCTGTAGGCATAATAAGAATTGTTTATGGCATGAATATCCATTATGAGACTTTTACACATGTGGACATCTGCCACTGACTACCTTTGAAGTGAGTTTTTTGGATAGATTCAGACATTAACCTATATTAGGGTAGAAGTTCTTGTTTCAGTTTGTGACAATTGGAGAAAATCAATTCTGGTGCAATGCAAAAACAAACTGTGTAAGTGAGGACTTCTTTTATACCAAAAAATACAGTTTACGAAGAGTCATAAAGGGATATTTCATGTCTTATGCAACAAAATAGTTCTTATATGCTTAAGATCAATTAGGAGATAAAAGGTGATGCTTAGACTAGATATCAAAAGGGCCAACATTGCTTTGGTAATTAGAATACCTGTGAATTAATATCACACAGATCCACACAACATTTTTTTCATATTTATAGGAAATCTCTTAGTGTTGCTATCTTGCGTATAACTTTTCATCTTTTTAGATGCTTGACCAAGCAAGAGCTGAACATGGAAACAACTATTTACAATGGAAATAGACCTTTTATACTGCAGAGGTTAACTACTCTACTTTAAAAAAAGCTTTATTTACTCCTCACGAACAATTTTATTTTAAACAGGATAATAAAAGGGCAGAATTTAAAAATGTTTAAAGGCATTTAAAAATTATTCTCTTCCCATCAATGGGCTGTGTTTAAGCTATTGCCTATAGCTGCTTGTCCTGTTCCGCTATATAAAGGGAGTCAGAGAGGATTTTTTTGATAGATTTCTTGGGTGAAAAATAAAGCGCAAACATGGCCATATTGTATCTGAGAACTACTTACTGATAGGAAAAGGCTAAGTATTACTAAAGGTAAATAGAAAAAGGAGCAGAGAGAGAAAAAGAGAGAGGGAAAGAAATGGAAGATGGGGACAGCGCTACCACAGGAATTCTGAGCACTTTTTCGGTGTCAGCTCAGCAGACGGAGCATGTGTGCAGTGTAGCTCCTGTGGCGGGCTGGGTATGATTTTTGAAGAGCAGCAGGCTGCAGGACAGGGTTGCCAGCACATTTACAGTCTTTATAAGACTGTAAATATAACATATGCTGAGGTATTGGAGCACCCCCTCCGGGGTGATGGGCCCTGGGTGGGACACATGAGTTACACGGGGTTCCCCGACCCCTGCTCCCTGGTCACATGTACCCAAGCTCTGTACCCCATTGGCTGCTCACGGCCCCTGCCCGGGGAACTCTGGGAGTTGCCCAGGGGTGGTCAGTCTGGCCAAATCCCCAGCCATGAGGGAGCTGGGAAGAATAAAGAATATCTATGAACATCCATAAAAATATCGTCTCCTGATTCTTCCCACAGGCAAAGCTGTCTTCCAGAGAAGGTTGCAGGCACCCCACTGCAACATTGAGGCATGAATAAAAATCAGATTGGTCTCTCTCACTGGTATACAGAAGTGCAAGGACAGATCAAAGCTATTGATAACATCATATCCATAATTTTATATATCTCATGTGAAGTTTGCACAATTTAAGAATTACCTTTAAATTATCTTAAAGATCATTAATAAACATGTCTTTTAATCCTACAACTTCTGTTGAGCTTTCAGTCTTCTACATTTAGTATCCTTCGTTGTTAATAGCGACGTTGTTAATAGTGTAATAACCCCTTACTTACCTGGGGTAAGAGTAGGGCTAGCTGAGTTTTGTGGTTTTATCTATTTTTCTGTTAAAAAAATGGATTTTGAGCTAAATGCGTTTTAACAAAAAACATCTCTTTGCTGTGGAAATTAAGAAACAAACCATCCAAACCAAACAAACATAAAAAAAGAAAAGAAAAGAAAAGAAAAGAAAAGAAAAGAAAAGAAAAGAAAAGAAAAGAAAAGAAAAGAAAAGATTTAAGTCAAATGTTCTTTTGCATTGAAAGCCAAGATATTCCAGGTTGTAATCAGTTTTCAGTATTACTAGAATTGCTCTTTGTTGTTTTTTGAACTTAACAGTGCCTGGGTGACCCATTTAAAATCAGGGCTGTGCAGTGCCACAACGGTGAAAATGTCTACCAATGTATACTGTTCATTTCCTGATATTTTTTAAATGCAGACTCTTCCCACAAAGCCAGCTCTCCAGCTTCCCTCATTTTTCATTTTACAGCATTATTAAAAGTTCAGGCTTTTAAAAGCCTGTATGTCATAAATGTAGAACATACTTTCCCTAAGCAGGGCTTAAAAAAGGCCAGAAATGAACAAACTTTAAAAAGTTTTGTTTAGAAAATACTTAATTTATGGAAATTCCCTTTACTTCTACTTCCACCTTACTCTTATTTCCTGTATGAAGATGGAGACTTCTACAAGTCTTACTTGATAACCAATCCAGCTATGGTAAAGGTATGGTGTCTTCAATTCATGGCACTATCAAAACGTCAGTTGCTTAATGTACTTGTATTGGAACTTGCTGCAGGCATAGTTAGGAAGCAACTAATTCTGTGATGAATGGCAATTACAGTTAAAATTACAGTTAAAAATTGAATAGTGCTAGAAAGATGTTCATTTTTGCTTTCAGTGTAGAACTGTTTAATGAAAACAAACTCTGGGAGGCTAAAAATAATTGACTTCGCTTTGCATAGCATTTTGTTATCCTTGCTATAAATCTTTGCCAGTATCAGATTCACAGGACAAAAAGATCACAGACTCCTCAAAGGTCATTCTTGAAAATACCAAATTTTGAGATTCTAAAATGAGTCTTGCATGAAACAATGTTAAGTAAGCTTCTTAATTTTTGATATTACTGCAATATACTTTCTTGTCTCTACTCACTCTCTTTAGGGATCACATACACAGAAAACATAGATGCAAGATGCAATGTAAAATAAATAGTTTTTTTCTGGAGTTTTCTTCACAGATAAAATACATCATTTTGGGGGTGTGTGTATATGGAGTGGTCAGTTGAATAAGGTATAGAGCTAAGAGCCACATCATCTGGGTTTCACTGCTCTATCCTTTAAAAGCTGTTCTTGATTCATGGCAAGACCTTAAAGATAATATTAAGACAACCCTAACATTTGTAACGTAAATATTTGTGCACATAAATGATTTTCCTTTAATTACTAACTTTTTTTTCTTTTAGCAATAGAGTACATACTGATGTGTGCACCGTGTATTACTATAGCTATTATGTGTGCACTACAACTGAAAAACATTGATGGTGTAGTACTTTTCACCTAAAAGTTTTAAAGAACACCATAAATCCCATGTGACTGAGTCCCAGTATTTATTTTATGGGACATTGTTGGTAGAGTGTCATTGTGAAGTCAGGAAGACTGCTGTAAGGAAGAGACACGTGTCTATATCTCATTCATATTATGAGATAAGAGTCTCAAGAATGCACAAGTCCTGGTTGGTAGTGGTAGTCAGCTATTCTAATTACTAAGCGCATGCAGTCAGACCAACTTTGTGGAGTTTACATGAACCACCATAAAAACAGAAGAACTTATTTTTATGAGCTGAAAGGCTCATAGTGTCCACTCAGTGTGAATTCACATTGCAACTTTGAAAGTAGCTGAGTCCTGGACTTCTATGCAAAGGACACTCTGGTGTCATCTGTATGGTATTTCCTATGGTGTGCATTGGTCTGGCAGCATGTAAGAATTTGTAGCTCTTCTAGTTTGAATTTCTCCTTCTTAGTAGATCTAAGAAGGTCTACAGGTGCATAGTCTGTCTTATTTCTCTGCATTCTGCTCTTCACTTTTGGAGCAGGAGCTGTTGTCATAGCAAAAACCAAGACCAGCACAAAGGTAGTGAAACAGATAGTAGAATCTGGTAGTAGCATCACCATTCATTTCACTCCTTCAAATATTACCTGTCACATTCACCACACGAAAAGCATGTGTTCAGCCATAGAAGCATTGCTGTAATTTTTCAGTCACCTGGTTTAACTTCATTTGTGAATAGTGTTTTATAACATGTATATATAGGCAAATTTCTCCTTTCTGATATTGGTAAATCCTGAAGATTTGCAGTGTAATGTATAGCTGCAGCTCAGAGCCCTTCTTGTTAATAACTGCCAATGAAAAGTTAATGATTTATTCAGACATGGGTAATGTGAAATCATTCCTGAAGTGTATATGCATAACTCTTTGTAGGTAAATGTTTGTAGTCAGACTGATAAGTAGATTTGATATCATTATTGATTATGAACTCACGTCTTGCTGGAATTTTTAAAAGAATTGATTTGGTTTGTTTGAAAGCCCCAGAACCTACAGTGGTGTGGTTATGAGAGAAATTTCTGAGAAAGACAAAGGTTTTAGCACCTACTTGAGGGGAAAAAAAGAAAAAAAAAGCAAAAAACTTAAAACCTAAAGCAAAACACTGAAATATAGTTTAGAGTTCTAATGCTAAAAAGCAGTGGCTGGTGTCATAAAACACACTCATGGTTTTTGAAGACCAGAAACTTAGGAAACCTTCTAGACAGTTGGTCTCATTTGAATACTGGCCATATAAGAGTGATTTTGAATGAAAAGGGCTTTAGGCATAGTTAGCATGGAGGTCCCTATCTGCAGGTTTAAAAAAGTCTGTGTGTCAAAATGGGACAGAGAGGAGGCCATCTGCTCCCTTGCATGTCATATTTCCGTGGTAGGGTCTCTGAGTTGGTAGCCGATGTGACTGTTTTTTCTTAGATGTGTACTAGAGAGTCAGCGTTCTTCATCAATGTCCCTTTACCTCTCCTGTGTCTCTCAAGCTGCCTGACTGGTGTTCCTGTTCTTCTCTGCACCTGTGCAGAGAATTACATCCTCTCTGGAAAAAGGGCAGAGTTTCTACCCTTCATCAGTTTTGGCAGCATGTGCAGAGCAATTCCTTAAGAATGCATTGTGAGCTTAGTGTCTGCTTGTTCCACTTCAAGCTTACAGGAGCGAGGAGACCAGGTATAAAAACTACACCTCATTTTTAGGTTTGATACAGGTGGTTGACAAATTCAAATTTCCATCTCCCACATGCCCTGGTCAGCAGGTTTGAAGGTGAATGCAAAGGAAACTATAGATCAGAACAGCTACAAATGGTCCTCATGGTTTTTTTAAGAGCCCTGTCCAGAAGGAGTGCCACAGTAATTTTGGCTGTTATATTCCTTGTTGCTGCAGGCTGTTACACAGTGAATTTCTGGTGCTCTTACTCAGTGAAGGAAATTCACACTCACTTGCAAGCTAGTGGGTAGGCTTTTCCTTTATTCAATAATGTGTTTGGAAATGTGTCTCTTACCTCCTTCCTTAGTAGAAGAAGAAAGGTCGAAAATTTTCCCTGCTAGGACCATTCAACATACCCTAAATAGAGGGGAGCTTAAAACTGTAAATTATACCCAGTACTAGTGGTGGCATTTAAACTGGGGAATCTGTTCTGCATTTAATAGTTAAACTGCACTTAACCTGAATATGCATTGCTAGGACTGTGATGAGAAAGGGGCAGTCAATAGCTAACTCATGTAAGCACAGTTAGCTATTGGGAGACAGCAAATGTTAATTCAGACAGCAGATGTTAATTACAAAATGTAAGAAGTTGAATTCACCCTAATCTTGTCAAGATAGAGGGGACAAAGTTCCTCTCAGAGACCGCTGAATCATCCCTTAAAGGACTACGCATGCCCCAGGGAGAAAGGTGAAAAGTGCACCGCGAGGAAGACTACTTATCTTCATCAGAAAGACCCCTGAGGAAGAGAAGAGGCCTTCCTCAGTGCGACCACCAGGACACACAGGGCATGCGTGACCTGTATGCTAATGACATTAATGACTTCCGAGAAATAATTTGTATAACCACACCTGTCCCAAAGAATGTGATGAATATTCATAATTTAACCCATAAATACTGTGTTGTAGAGAGCACCGGTGTGTGTCTGGAGGAGCGATCCCCACACACCCGGCGCGCCGAATAAAGCAAATACCCACTTCTCTGACTTTGTCTCTGAAGTGTTTCCTGGCCCGATTTGGGGCGATTCAGTGACAGGTGAGCATTTATATAAGAGCTGGATTCTCTTTATTTTTTCCTGAAGGATTAGTGAACAGGATGCAGAAGTGAATATGAACATGAAAATACAATTAATCGTTTATATATGTAACCATGGCACATTTTCACATCAGCTGGATCTTGATTGCAGAGTGGCTGGAGGCTAAACATTTTTTTTTCCTGAGTCAATTTGGCATATGTGGTTTGCCTGGGCAACATGAAGAGAAAAGTGGTATGTCACTTGGCATTCCTATCCAGTCATGATTTTATGTCTTTAGTCCAGAGGTACAGCATACAGCACAGATCATATCTTGAAGAAGAATCAGGAATGAAAAAATGAATGGTTATTGTCTAAGGTTTATGAAGGGCTTTTAGGAGACATCAAAACAAGTGTTACATGTGAACTGAACCAGATTTAAGTTGGCAGAAACCAGCTGACAACCCATAATTTACACAGCTCCGTCACCCATCCACAGTTAGAAAAATGTAAATTAAAATATTTGAAGGTAGCTGACAGAGCTGACAGTGACTAGCTTCAGTCAGTCAAAAAGAGATCAGTGTCTTGTTCTGTTGATGATTGAAAACACAGACTCTGGGACTCTGCCGGGTACATGCAAAGCCAGCTTTAATTGTACAAAGCACATCTTATATACTGTTCCAAAATTAGCAGTTCAACAACCACAAACTTCAGCTTCTAGGATTACATCTTTAGCATCTCCAACAGCTACTGATTACAACCCCTTTCCCTAATCTCTTGTTAACTATCCTACTTTTGCCTCACCTCCTGCTCTTTGTTTGTCTCCTGCTCTTTTGTTTTGCCCACTGCTAGTCTCCTCCAGGGCCCCACGCCAACAAAAGCCATCCTTCCTGGCAACATTCTGCACCCCCACATTGTTCTAGATCCTTTGCTTCTATAAATCGACAATATATATCTCAGTAAAATTCAGTGGAGTTTAGCTATTTTACATTGGCTGAGAATTCAATTGCAGGTGTTTTGCATTATACTAATAATGCATTAGGCACTGCCTTATTCCAGATTTTTGATGGAAACAGGTTTTAAACTTGTGATTTTGAGAGTGAAAAACATCGCAGATAAAACTGCTACTGTAAATTCTGTTACTGATTGCTAGGAAAAGGGAATTGGATGCTGTTCTGGGTTGCAATGTAAGATGTGCCCAGGAGTGTGTGTTCTATCACCACCTTCAGGTTTCTGTTGAAACCAGGTGGGGCAGTGCTCCCTGCCTCCTCCCTGAAACCTATCTTCTGTTAATGAGCCCATCAGTGCCGTGCCCATGACTCACAGATAACTCGCTCCTGTTAATGGGCCCATCAGGCCTTATCACATAACTCAGCACTCCATTGTGAGATGCTCCACCCAGAGGAAGGAACCAAGCATTCCATCCTGGATATAAACTGAGATGTTGAAGACCACAGGTAGCTATTTTTCCACTGGATTTCCAGAGGACAAGAGCTACATACCTACCACTGGACCTTCCGAGGAAGACCAGACCCTTTTACTGGATCACTGCCTCAACAGAACCACATCCATCACTTCAGGAGGACTGCAGCCACCATCTTCTTGGACTGATACTGCTACCCTGACTAACAGGGTGTCAGGTCATGTCTAACTCTGTCAGTTTAAACCAATTTTTTTTTCTTTATTTCTAGTTTTCTTAATAAACTGTTATTCTGACTTGGTGTCTCTCACTGGTTTGTTTTTTCAAACCAGAACAGATGCTGTCAGGAATAGCTGCATACCACCAGGAGAATTGAAATATTGGAAGGAGTTGTCTCTCCAGAGGAGGTTTTATTTAGTGGCTGAACTAGTATGTTCTGGCTAGACTACATGATGAACTCTCTTCTGTCTCATCTCTGACTCGTGAACCAAGCCAGGATCCAGGCCTGAGCACTGTCTTTTTTTTCACCCAATAAATAATGATTCACATTGACTAGTTTTAATCAAGTAAATTGTAAAATTACTATTAATCTAGTCAAATGGTTACAGTTTGAGTGATTGCCACAGGCCATGGTGGTAAACTTTCGAATTCATAGTTGCCTGTGTAGCTGCTTATCTCTTTTCTACCTTCTGCAATTAATTTCTTATTTTAGTGTTGTGCTTTTATTCTAGTTATCCATTTCAGCTGGCAAGTGTTGAGTCATGGGGAAATGTTTCTGATTTATTTAATGGACATAAGATGCTAGTGCAATAATCATCAGATGTAATAAATATTTATCAAAATCATATCACTGTACGTTTTCAGCTAAGGTAAAAACCAAGCATGCTTGCTGACAGAAGCATTGCCTTTAAATTTCCCCCATAAAACATGTAACCATTAAAGGTCAGTGGCCAAAAAATCTGATGAGAGCCATAAAATAATATCTATGTGATAAATGAGTAAATAATAAATGTTGGCTTTTGCATATATGAATTTAACACTTTTTAGTGATAATGTACTATGTAGAAATAGTGTTAAGATAGAATGTAGTTAAGTAGAAACAATGTTAGAGTGAATTGTAACTTTGAAATAGTTGTAGTATGTACCTGGTAATAAATGTCTTTTAAGTTGATAAACCACAGAGCCTGAGAGTAGGACATCTTAAAGAAACAAAGAAGACAGACCACAGGCACCCCAGGAAGTCTGCTATCTCATCAAAACTCACACCTCCCAAAGAAACTGTCAACTACAAATTAGGCCAGAGCTGAGGAGACACCAGAGGAAGCTCTGAAACTATCCAGAACCAGACAGCGACACTCTGGCAGAAGGGACCAAGGAGCAGGGAAGGGAGAGTTGAGTGAAGTGTAAATTAGTTTCTGAGCTTAATGAATATGTAACTCTTTGAAACAATACTTAAAGTGCTCAGTAAAATGAATGGAATCGCACCTCTGGCAAAATTGCTAAGTGCCCAGTGCTGTTTGCCTTTGTTCTATTAATAAATGTTCAATATTATGCTGCTGAAATTTCAACTTGTAAATTCATTTATAACATCTACAAATAAAGAAAAGTATCAGTTCCAAAAATTTCTCTGCAGTTTCTTCTGCAAGGAAACGTCTTCAGTTATGGATGTCAAAATTATTGGCTATGCATGTGCCAGTAGGTGGATGGTGTAAAGTATGAATAGACATGGCATTGCAGAGCTGGCACCGAGCAGGAGTGTTGTGCTGAGCAGATGTCACTGGGGAGGTTAGGACCACAGCCCACCATTCTCTCCTTGGCATCAGTCGTGTCCCCAGAATCTTCCCATCACACCTGACCACAGCTCATTCTTCTGAGGGGTGGGTGTAAACACATGCACCTTGGAAAGCTAGCTGGGCATCAGTCATGTTTGTTGAAGAGTAGACCTGCTGAACACATTGGCGAAAAGCTGCATTGTTATGATGGTCTTTTTATTGCTTGCCATTTACCTAAAAGACTGTTGTGTCTGTGTGTCTTCAACCCCTGTCTCTAGTGTTCTGTAAAGCACATCTGCTAGCTGGCTGTTGTTTGGATGGCTTTACCACAGATAATAGAAGTAGTTACAGTTGGGAAAAAAACTACAGTCATGCTTATAACAAACAGTATCACTGCAAATGTATTAGGTGCTTTCTAGTGTGGATTCTGCCCTCGAGGCCCAAGAGGGAAAAGGCCTACCTAGATTCAGATTAGTTGCAGGCTCATGTCACCTTAGGCACATAATTTTCCTTCCTTAATTTGATTCTCTGTCTTTTTCACTTTTGCTTTCAGACAAGAATGCATGTTCATTAGCCATGCAGTGAGTTAACAATACAGCTTAATATATAGTGTTTTCTGGTATTGTGAAAATAATGCCCCCTGGGAAAAAGAGATAATAGTTCTGAATATAGGCTTAGTCCTTCTGTATTCTGAATCATCATGCTAAGCAATATATGCTGTTGTTATAAACTTGTTTGTCTGTCTATATTGTATTGAAGAAAAAAAGGATATTGAAAAGCCTCTGAATAATCTTAGCATATACTCTGCATTACACATTTAGATGTGTATTGTAGTAGGATTTAATCCATGTTTTTTCCTCTTTTCTCAACAGAGAATGTGGTGTAGCAAAAGAGACAGATTTTTTTAAACAAATTATTTGTAGATGGTACATTACAGTATATCCTGCAGATTACCATGCATTTATTTTGATGGGTTGTTTATATAATGTTTTGTCAACACTATGTCATATTCTTCCATGCTTGATTCAGACTAGATGATTTTACACTAGTCTCTTAGCATATTTTGTTGCAGTGAATTTTTCTCAAATCTATTTCTTAGTATTTTCTGAGGAACAAATATGGTCTTGGATGATTCACTTCAGCTTATGACATCAAAAGATCAAAAATACATTTGCTGGGTTAAATTTGTTACATTTTATGAATCCTCCTTTCTCATAAAAATAGTGTTATGATTACAGACGTGTTTCTCCACCTTTACAGGTTGTGTTGCTGTTGATAACCTCTTTTTAATTTTCCATACCAAATAACTCACGGAGGCTGTAAAAGACTAAAAGTGCCTACTGAATAAATGTGGACATTTCATGCTCAGAAGAGTCCCAAGGCTTGCTACTTAGACAAATGTTATTCTGAAAGCAATCACTTCTACTTTTTGCCAGCACCCAGTTCTAGGGGGGTACCAAATAGCACTCTGATACTGTTGGGATCAGCCTCTATGGTGCCAAATGCCAGCCAATTATCCGAGTGTCATTAGGCACAGAACTAGTGTTTCCCTCATGTCCAGATCATGCAATTAGCTTACTTATGTGAAATGGATTTGCAACACAGCAAGTGAGTCAGGGGCTAGGTGTAGCTTGTCCAGCCAACTTTCATTTTGCCAGGAAATAGCAGCTATGCTGATGGTGGCTGCCACAACTAGAAGTGGAAGGTCCTCTCACTGTGTTGGTCTGTGTATCCTAGACTCACAGAAAAATTTTGATTGAAAGGAACATTTGTAAGCCGTGCATTCCAAACTCATGGCGGTATCTCTTACTCCCCCAAATCTGATGTCATCCACAAACTCAGAAAGGATGGTTGAATCAAATAACCCAAATCACTGATAATGATGTTGAATAGCATTACCACCAACACCACACTCTTGGTATCTTGGGTTTAGCCATGCTTATGCTGCATTCAGAATGGACTAATTTCTCCTACCTCTTGAGTAAATTTAGAGCCTGTTTGGGGAGAAGTATACAGTTGCAGCTGGACTTGATTAGTACCCAAATTTAAAGGTAGTTCAGCTGCAGTACAGTTTCTGCTGTAGCATGATAACACAAACAGAGAGAGTTAGGGTTTCATGTACAGCAACTAGAAAAACACAGTGCTTTCCTGAGACAGGCTGGTATTTTTCTGAGAAATACTAGCATTTTTTCTCCTTCTGAGTTTCTTTTTGCCTTGTCTCCCTTTGATTACCACTTAGGTTTATGGGAGTGGGAGAGGATCTAAGGGATCCTCCTTTAATACTGCTGTCACCATTAGAGGAGGGGATTCCAATTTGTGGAAGTTGTAGCTAAACTATAGCTGTATTCTGAGGTGCAGAAAGAGGAAAATGGAAACAATAGTGTGGGATGCAATCTCTGAAATACAATATCTGCCAGTGGATCCTAAGTCTTGTCTCAGGGAATGTTCTACACTCAGGCTCATCTTTGTGGAGTTTTCTGCTTAAAGGGGTTTCTGGCAGAAAAAAGCTGCTGAACATGTTTTGATCTTTGCTTGCTTCCGTGTTCCAAGTGTGGTTATAGAAAAGTTCTCTGTGATTCACTTAAAAATTGCAGCAAAATTTAGCCTGAGATGAAATAGAAATTTGAAGCCAGTAAGAAGTGTTTGGTAAACTATGAAGGAAAGGCAAGCCTTCCAGGTCTCCAACTAAAATCAGCAGGAGAGGGAGGAGTTCTTATAGAGAATGTTTGAAGAGCTACAGAATCACAGAATGGGTAGGGCTGGAAAGGGCCACAGTAAGTCATCTGGCTCAACTTCCGTGCTCAGGCATAGTTATACTAGAACATATTGCACAGCACTGCATCCAGACAGTTCTTGAATATCTCCAATGAAGAAGACTCCCCAACCTCTCTGGGCAATCTATTCCAGTGCATGGCCACCAGCACTCCTCATATTCAAGTAGAACTTCCTGTGCATCAGTTTCTGCCTATTACCTTTTGTCCTACTGTTTGGCATCACCAAGAAGAGCTCCATTCTCTTGACATTGTCCCTTCAGATGCTTATATGCATTAATGAAATCCCCTCTCAGTCATCTCTTCTCAACTCTAAACAGGCCCAGCTCCCTCACCCTATTGTTGTAAGAGAGATGCTCCAGTCCCCTAATCATCTTCGTTGCCTGCCACTGGAGCCACGTCAAGATCTTCACATCTTGTACTGAGGAGCCCAGAACCAGATACAGCACTTCAGATGTGGTCTCACCAGGGCTGAGTAGAGGGGCAGGATCGCCTCCTTCAACCTGCTGGCAATGCTCTTCCTAATGTACCTCAATACGCCATTGGCCTTCTTGGCCACAAGGGCTCACTTCTTGTTTTCCACCAAGAGCTACATTAAGTTTCTCCTCCTGCTTCTGTTTGTCCTCAGGAGGAACCTTCTTCTTCTCATTGGTTATGGAGTTATGGTCATTATGCCAAAGGTAGCTTTTGTGAACCCACCCCCAGCCCTCATGATATACAGTTACCCCAGGTCTGTTATTGAACTACCTGGGTTACAGTAAGAGAAGGCATGGGCTTCTTGTTCTTTCAGTGGATCCCCTCTTTGTCAGGCCATGTTGATTTTTGCTTTTCTCTGAGCTGTTTGCCTCTTACTTAAATGTTTAATAATGGAAGGCTGATGTGCAAAAAAGAGCAGTTGTATCAATATTGTTGTGTAAGCCCCATTTATTTCCATGTTCCTAAAGAACATCTTAATTTCCTGTTGCTCATTATAGTGTTTTATAGTCAGTTCTTGGAAACATGCACCCTGGGCACACATATCTCTTTTTGCATGGGAAAGATGTTCAGACTAAGTCTTCTGGGGTTTTGAAGACATAATATGTCAAGATGTTTCCATGAGCATTTCTAACACCAAGTAACTACTGACTTTTCTGACCATCTCTTTCGATGATAGCTGTCAGACACAGCAGCTTTTTAATAGGACCAGTCCAAGTGTTCTCCCTGTGATGTTTGTAAGTGTTATGAATGTAGGTTTAGGATGTAGGTTTAAATCAGCCCTTGCCTATTGCCCAGGCCTCTGGCAGCAAGCAGTAGCTATATTGAGGTGGCCAGCACCCCAAAATCCACTCTGATTTGCAAGTTCTTTAGTAATAGCTTACTCGGTCTATTATAAAATGGACTATTTATTAATAGACACAAAACTAACAGACTATTGCTACACAGAGATAAGACAAAAAGGGAATACTAGTATTAATAGATGCAGAGATAAAGGTACCATAAAATTACAGCTAGCTAAGAAATAGTATAACTTAGGATTCAATGCTTCTTACCATCCAATTCTTTGATAGAGTACACATCGAGAAAATCCTCTCTCTCAATCCCTGGGAAAATGACCTGGAATTGCGCTTTGCTCCAGGGAGAAATCTCACACATTCCCAAAGAAGTGTGTAAGAGACTTCTGCCTCTGTGATAATCGTGTGGGCTTTTATAGACATAAGAACCATGTCTTTTGGTCAAGAATATTTCTCTCATCTCTTCCCACATACGCTTTGCAGACTAAGATGTTGATTCTTAGCTGCGGGCCTGAGCCCTTTTGGCACCAGAGATACCTCATGCTGGGCCTGTGACCTGCCCGAGTTATCTCTTGCATATGCACCAACCATCTGTGGTAGAGAGGGGGGTAGACATGTCCTGCTACAGTAAGGACTTCTTTTCTGAAAGTAGTGATATTGCAGAAGTTGCTTGAGAGTTGGGATTTTTAGAGGCTTATTCAAACAAGTAAGCTCAGTGCTGTCAATAAATACAGCTGTCTGAGACAGCTTTGGGCTGTGGAGATACTACTACTATAACAACTGCAAACCAAAATGCAGCTTTCCTAGAAACTGAAGCTTTTGTGTGTACTCCCATAGGATTTTTTGAGAGGTTAGATGCAGCCTTGAAACAATGAAAGGCATTATTCCTCCCCTTTACATTGTTTATTGTGTCCATTTATGTATTTCTAGTCAATGTTTGTTATTTTAATATCCTTCTTTCTGCTCTTCTAATTGCACCTTACTAGGAAAAATAATACTCCTTAGTACTTGTTTGTCTGTTGGAAGGATTGGACTCAAGATCATTACAGAATTAGTCCTCTACTGTAACATAGGTGTCAAACCAGTATTTCTCTCACCATTACACAAGCTTCTGAAGACTGGTCTTGTCAAGCTGTGAGAGTGATTTCAAAACTAAGAGGAATGTAAGTTATATAAACATTTCTCATCTGTCCTGTACATGAAAAAGTAGTATGTGTTCATACATGCTGCAGAAGTATTTTTTAATTTCTTGTTCCATCACCAAGATATTGTAATTATTATATCTTTCTGAGCATAATAATTTGAATAATTTAGCATAAATAATATGGAAGTCTGAATTACAGGCTTTCATGTCTTTATTAAATTATTTGATCTTTATGTATACATGTACTGAGGAAACCACCAAATTTCACAGACTCTAACCTGACAAGTACAAAGCAGAAATAAATCAAGTTTTGGTAAGGGAATGTGAATTTCTAATGAGACAATGTGAACTATGACAAAGCTAGCTCTTTTTCACACTAATTCCATGATCTCACTCCTACTTACTGAGTTCAGATCTCTCATCTTCTGCTGCTGACACCTTTGAAAACCTTTCTTTCTGGTTAAAGTAATGTGAATAATTAGGTTACTTTTTGCTTTGCTTTTTTAATTCTTCAGTTGAATAAAATTGTTTTTTGGGAAAATGAAATTTTCCGTAACCCCAGAAGGAAGTATTTGGCTTTTGGACCTGTTTCGTTTTTCCAAAAATACAGTCGATTTTTCTTTTTAATGGACATGAACATTTTTTGCTTTAGAAATAACATATCTTTGACTTATGAGAAATTTTTGTTTGTATTGTTAGATGTTTCAAATTGGCCAAAGTTTCATATCCTTTTTCTTGATCTGGAGTAGTGTTTAAATGAATTAATTATTTGTTCAAAGGAATTTCCCTGCTCTTCTGCTAATATTTAAGCTGCACGTCTTACAAAGCTACTAACAGGTTATAGGAGTCTTCGCACCCATTTCACATACTCGGTCACTTTCTTCACAATGTCTCCATGCAGCGCCTCAGGAGCTACTCTGACCACTCTTGGTCTATTTTTTTTTTTTTTTTTTAATAGCCGTGAAGATGTAAAGCCTGAAAAATGTGGAAAATCTCTTTCTCACCTATAGGCTGAGGAGAGATGGGTGGCCACAGTACAAGGTTCCCCACACTGTAGCATTCTGAGACATGGGCTGATTTGGAGTTGGCAGTCCCTAGTAAGAGGGCATTCATCTCCACACTAGACCAGACTGCACTTCACTACACCTAACTGCTCATTTGGTGATGTTTTCTAAGTAGAGGTCCTCTGGAGCCTGGGCTGCAATTCTTGGGTCTGTTTCATTTAAAGGTGAATAAGGAAAGCATTCTCCAGTGAAGTACCCGGTCCCTTTGGCAAACTAAGGCCTGTTGTTACAGCTCTTATGAGGGAATTCTCACTGGAGTCATTACACCTGCTGCACCTGGGTTTGCTGTCATGTCCTAATATTTTTCCATATTGAGGCATAAAAGTTCTTCAAAGTGGTTTTTTCCTTTTAACACTTTTCTTTCTTTTGTAGAGCTTTCTTCTTGTTATGTTACTAGGCATCCTTTCTAGCTAGATACATTTTAATGTAGTGGTGTTTTTAACTGAGAAAGCTAATTTATCATCTTTCTAAAATTATAGCAGTCTGTCATTTCAGCTTGGATACCAATTTAGTGATGTCTTTCTTTTTTATTGCCCAAGCCATAATCTAGCTTTTTCCATCATTTTAATCATAAAAATATTGGGAACCAAACAAAAATGTGCATTCCTTTCTCATCTTATGTTAGGTCTCTAATATTTTCTTGTCATTTATTAATTACATATTCCATTTTCTAATTTAATTACTTTGCTTTCTAATTTTCCATTACGTACTACCCTTTTAATATTTGGTCAAATAAATTATTATTATACATTATATTATACAGTGGTCTGTGAGAGAAATTCATAATAATAGCTTATGATCAGGAAAGGGACTCTCCAAAATTACATCATAATTTTTCCTTATTTGTTAATTCTCAGGGTCTCCCCTATCAAATCTATTCCTATGTAAATTGAAAGATTTTCTGTAAATCAAACGGTATTGTTTTGGCCTTGTACTGTCTGTCCTGCTAGCCCCATAGTAAGCTGGTGTAAAGACTTAGCTGTTGAGATTTCAAACATGAAAAAATATAAAATAGATTCTTGTTGGATATTCTCTGTTTTCCTGTACCCCTAGGGATGGGTTACAATTTTATAAGTGAACACAAGGAAAATGGATGGATGCATTAAAACTCACCAAACAATAACAGACTTTGAAAAGTAAATATGCTCTTACATATGCTCCTCCACATTCAAGTGAATACTTAGGCATAGATAAGTGTGATGCAGCCCAAAAACTGAGTGGACTTTAATGACTTGCTGAATTATTGACTTTACTACCCCCATGTGTGTCTGGATTTGAGCCACCTGCCTACAAATGAAGAGGAGGGTCACAGCAAGATGTAGATGATGCCAAACATCGGAACAGTTGGGAGCCTTGAACATGGGAGTTTGGAATATTTCAGGCCTTGTTTCCTCTTTTTCCATTCAAAGTTCTGATCTCGAGCAGCCCTACATCTGGTGGGGCTGCTCACAGGATGCCCAAAGCAGGTGGGATACAGCTGTGTACACTGCAAAGGCCTGAAAGTCATGATGGGGGGCCAGATTAAGTTATTTAAAAAATGTCCAGCTGCAGGTCATATCTTTTTAACATGTTTGTCTGGCTTTTGAGGACATTCAGCCTTCTTATGGAACCTTCATGGGAATTGTTTCATATGACTACACATCTTGCTCTCCTTCTGATTAAAGTACCACCCCAGTTCCATGATAGGTATGCTTCATGACTGGTTATTCTGGTTATTCTGCCCTCCCTATCTGATATAAGTACAACCTTCTCAATAATATGGGGTCTCACCAAAACCAGAAAGATGATTGGTATCGCTTCAAATTCGTTTTACCTACCACTTCGAAAGTGGTAGTTAGCAAAAACGGCTCATCCTGATGCTGGAAAATTCTCAAATATTTATACATTTTGATGGATGTGTGGAGACAGTAAGGGAAGAAATGAAGTGGTTGTACTACTTCAAGTATTTCCATTAAATTTTCAAGTAAAAGACATCTGAAGGCTAGGTGTGGAAGAGAAGGTGGTTAGCCTCAATATGTTTAATTTGGCAAAGGTCTGTTGTAGATATAAAAGGAAAAAACCGTATTGCCTGTATTTCTGGCAGGGTGTACTGAATTCCTAACACAAAAAACTTGTTGCCTCCTTATGGAGACATGGAAAGTTATCTCAGCTCTGCTAGTCCCTTTGTGATTATCCTTTGTAATATTACATTATTGAATGTCTAACGAAGTGTTTATGGAAACTCATTCAGGAAAGATTCAAAGCAGAACCACGACAATTCTGTTGAAGTCTGTTTCCTTAAATATGCTATAAAAAGGAACAGACTTTCTTTAGGAAGTTAAACAATGTGGGACACCTGAGAGAGATGTTAACTGTGAATGGGGACCAGTCCATGGTGCCTGCTAAAGACTTGCCATGCTCCGTGGGTGCTCCTGTGTCCTTTAGAGGAACCTGTAAATCCACGAAACCAAAACCATCCACAAATCCAAAAAATTTGACTCCTCAGATTGTCTGTACCTTATGAGTAAGCAGAGCAATTTCTTCATTTAGGAGTGTGTTTTTGCTGCTAAACTGCCTACAAGAAATGACAGTAGTGACTTGCTGTTCACATTAGTTTGTTTCACCAGGAGCTCTCTGGTTTCTAGGAGTTTATTACTGGTGTAATAAACCCTCTGCTCCAGAACCATAACTGGGAACTGCAGATTTGAAGTTATATGTTTGCAGGATTTCTGAAAGCTCTGCAGAAGCTGGGGCCAGATGGACAACTGAATAATGATCCTAGTGGATGGCAGAATCTCTGCTTGATTGGTGTCAAAAAAGTGTATCTCTACTCAACTTTCTTAGGTGTTACTCTCCTGCTTTTTTCTTTATAGCACAGATAAGACTGAGGTAGGTTTAAGGTCATTGTATTTCAGCTTATCCATTATATATGAATAAAGTGACATACACATTACTTTTGAACTACAAGTTGCTGCATAAATCTAAAAATGTAAGAATATATTGAGTCTACACATAATTTTTTTATGATACAACTAATGTTTATAACTTGACATTAACTTGCTATATCCCTTGACTATATTTAAATTTCCAGAATTTTTTACAACATAAGGGTTAGTGTCTTGAGCAATAGTGTCTATTTTGCAGACTAACAGAAGAACTGTTTTATTAAAATCAGGTAAGGTACTGGCCTTACTCTATTTTTTCCTGTTTTTAAGTTCAGTGAAGGAAAGAATACAAGGCTAGAGATGAATAACAGAGAGAATAACAGCAGGAAAAAGAGAAACCTAAGGAATGAAGAGTAACGAAGCTGAGAAGGTCTGCATGCAGCATTCAGGGTTAACTTAAATATTTCCTGTCATTTTTCCAGATCACTGAATAGTTTAGGTTGAAAAAGATCCCTAAGAACAACAAGACCAACTGTTAACCCAGCATTGCCAAGTTCACCACTAAACCACATGTCCAAGTGCCACATGTTTTTTAAACACTTCTGGTGTGGTCATTCCGTGATTTCCCTGGGCAGCTTATTCCTATACCTGACCACGCTTTCAGTGAAGAAGTTTTTCCTAATATACAATTGAAACCTCCCCTGGCTCAACTTGAGACCATTTCATCTCCTTCTGTCACTTGTTACTTGTGAGAAGAGTCTGACCCCCATGTGGTTGCTACTCCTTTCAGGTAGTTGTCCAAAGTGGTAAGGTCCCCACATAGCCTTCTTTGCTCCAGTCTGAATAACTCCAGTCCTGTTAGCTGGTCTTCCTAAGACTCATGCTCCAGTCCTTTCACCCAGTTTTCTTGCCTGTCTCTGGATATGCTTGAGCACTTAAATGTCTTGTAGTGAGGGGCCCAAAAGTGAGCACAGTACTCAAGGTAGAGCCTCACCAGTTTCAAGTACAGGGGGATGATCATTTCCCATGTCCTGCTGGCTGCACTATTCATAAAGGGCAGGATGCCATTGGCCTTCTTGGCCACATGGGCACACTGCTGGCTCAAGTTCAGACTCCTGTCCTTTTTCTGCCAGGCAGCTTTCCAGCTACTGATCCCCAAGCCTGTAGCATTGCATGACGTTGTGTGACCCAGGCTGCCTGCCTGCACTGGCACTTCACCTCGTTGAATCTCCTACAAGTGGCCTCAGTACATGGATCCAGCCTGTCCAGGCCTGTAGAGTCCTCTTACTCTCAAGCAGATCAACACTCCCACCTAACTTGGTGCTGTTTATCAACAACTGTCCATTTTTCCAAGACTTTTTGGCATTTATATCACTAAGTGTATTTCCTTCAGGGAAATGGCTGGCAAGGTCTGTATTCTTCAGCTTCCCAGGACTGGGCTTTTTTTGGATTTCACTTCTTTATCAGTGTTGAATTACTACTTTTCTGAGCTCAACAGTGCTCTTTTCTGCTTTTCTGTATTTAGAACCCATCAAGCTTAAAAATAGATGTCTACTCTTGAGTACAGATATGCTTTGTGTCTGTGGGGATATTGTATTGGGTTTGCATGGCCTGGTTTTTGGTAGTGGGGGGCTACAGGGGTGGCTTCTGTGAGAAGCTGCTGGAAGCTTCATTCATGTCCAGCAGACGCAGTCCCTCGAGGCTCCAAAGATGGATGGGCTGCTGGTGAAGGCTGGGCCAATTAGAAATGATGGTAACGCTTCTGTAATAACATATTTAAGAAGAAAGAAAAAGAAAAGTTGTTGAGCAGTTGTAATTGTGGTCAGAGAAGAAAAGGATGAGAATATGGAACAGCTATGCAAACACCAAGGTCAGTGGAGGAGAGAGAGGATGTGCTGCAGCCCATGGTGAAGACCATGGTGAAGCAGCTGTACCCCTGCAACACATGGAGGACCACAGAGATTCAGACCTGCTGTGGAGGAGACACATGCCAGAGCGAGCAAATGCCTGAGAGGAGGGCATGACCCTGTGAGAGGCCCATGGAGAGAGAAGCCCATTCCGGAGTAGCCTGTCCTGGAAGGACTACGCTCTGTGGAAGACCCATGCTGCAGCATTTTGGGGAGAACTATTGCCTGTGAGATGGGCTCACACTGCAGAAGTTCTTGGAGAACTGTCTCCTGTGGGCGGGACTCCACAGTGGAGCAGGGGAACTACTCCTCTCTTTGAGCAGCGGGTGAAACCATGGGTGATGAACTGACCATAACCTCCATTCCCTGTCTCCTTGCACTGTGGGAAGAAGAGGTAAAACTAGGAAGGAAGGAGGAGTTGGGGGAAGGTGTTTTTAAGGTTTTATATTCTTTCTCGTTATCCTGCTCTGAGTTTGTTGATAGTAAATCTAATTCATATCTCTAATTTGAGCCTGTTATGCCCATGGCAATATTTGGTGAGTGACCTCTCCTAGTCCTTAACCCATGAATATATTTTCTCTCCTCTGTCCAGCTGTGGAGGGTAGTGAGTGACTGACTTTAGTGGGTGTCTGGAAAAAAAGTGATACTGTGACCCTCTGTCATTGCAGGTCCTAATAAAATGTAATTTTATTAGGAGTATTGCTGGAGATGGGAGTTACATTATTTTGTTAAATTCTCTGTCTTTACTTAACTGCTTCTGCATTTAAAATAATCACCAAAAAGTAAAACACAGCAATAAAACGGTAAAACTATTATTTTGATCAGATAGATGGTTTAGCTTGTGTTTTTCTGATAGAGTAGGATCTCCATCTATGCAGCTGAACAGAGTCAAGGTCTTTGTGCTTGCAGGATCCAACATGGAGAAGAAAATCCACTACAGCAAACCAGCAGGGAATGTCCACAGCTTCATGCTCGCTGTTTATCATCAACATGACACAAATCTACGCTGAAACAGAAACTGCATAACTTAAAATAGTCCTGAGCCTATGGGCAGTTACCTATGGGTGCATGTTGATGCTAGACTATACCATCTGGCTTGACTGCATGCTAAACACCTATATAGTTCCTCGCTAGTAGGGCTGTTTTGTGGATCGTTTCTCCATACACTGTGCTCAAGTCAGGCATAACTCTGTCAAACCACTACAGTCCATGGAATGATGTCTTCTGGTTCTTGATATAAGTTGAGTTGTTCCTTGGGGTTCTTGCCCCAGAGTTTGCATGTTTCAGCTGCTGTTACTGAGGAGGACTCTGTCAGCCCTTTCTGAATATTGAGAGTTCCTGACTGTACATGCATTTCCCCAAAAGGAGCATGTATTTTCTTTAGGAATGTTATTCTATTTTTTTAGAAGTAAAAAACATAACAGAAAAACCTACTTTTCTGGAAAAGAATCCTGGCAGTTGGTTGTGCTGTTAAATCTAAAAGACTATTTTGTGGAAGTATAAATTCATATAATTAATGGGGTGAATTTTTAAATATCTTTGTTTTCTTTCTAATATTGCATTTCTACTGCAATATTAGTGAAGCCATCAATAAATTTAACAGAATGTAGTGTATGTAACAGAATTAATGTAACAGAAAATATTATTCAGCCCCTTTTGCCACCTGTTGTTAAGCAGCCATCATTAAAAAGTCCTGTAGTCATTAATAATCTTTAAAGGAGTTATTATATGAAATGTCTGGCATTGGAATACACATTACAGTTACCTTGAAGTCACAGACACCAATATCAATCACCTGGTATTCTGTCACTACTCAACAATGGCATAGTTTTGTATGTTGACTTGCCACTCTTGCCAGACAGTAGGTCCTCGTGAAAACATATTTTAACTGCATCTACAGCATGAGGCAGAGTTGAAATGATGACTGATCAGATGAAGGAGGGAAGAACATTTGTCTGTGCTGCAATTAAAAACAACTTTTGTTTTTACTGTATATAAAGAAAGCTATGTCTTGAGGACACTCCAAGTATTCAAAGTGTTTTCAAATGACAGTGTTTTTATCCCAGTCCTGGAGACATGGCAAAGAAAAGCAAATGAATAAAATATGTTACTTAGAAATGTTTTACATAAATCTGAACCTAAACATTCAAGACTCTATGGAATCATAACTGCATCCTAATGCTTTTCTTGTCACCACACTGTTGGCACTATCACTGATGAGTGCCAGTGGTACAAACACACAAATGTGGCCATACTTTTGCTCATCTGAAAGACCCAGTATTTGCTCATTAGGAATTCCAGTTTAGTGCTGTTTGCTGAAGCAGGAGCATTGCCCTTCTCTTCTGATCCCTCCACACTGATGCGGTACAATCATATATACCAGCTCTAGTGTCTGTGCCCCCTTTCTTCTAAACTTTTGACTCTTTTGACAAAAGCTAAAGTCACAGAAAATAGTTTTTCAGTTATACTTGTTTTTCCTGATCTAGCTTGTCATAGTTTTAATTCCAAAAGTTTAACCTGATTCCATTAATTCTGTTAAGTGAGGTGAACTCCGTTGATATGTAATGCAAAATTACCATTATGTCAGAGTAAGGATATTTGTACAATGTTATACCATTTACAGGCTATAGAGATATCTGTATCTATCTGTATCTAATCTATATCTATAGCTATAGCTATACCTATATCTATATAATTTATATCTATATCTATATCTATCTATATCATCTATCTATGTCTATAATGGAGTTAGCCTTCATCTTAGACACAAAGATGACAAGTAACTTTGTTTTATTGACTTTTGCTCTTGAACCCTCTGAGCTTCCAAAATTATCTTCTTTGTTTCACTGTGGCAGAAGAACAAGGAATTAATGCTCACCCAAATGGAATTTTAATGCTTTCATCTAAGCAGCAGCACAACCTAAGGCCCAGCAGAGTTAGGCTCTACTAAGGAATTTAAAACAAATGCTAAACTCTTCTTTGTATAAATAAAAGAGGGATGGAACTGCTATAAGAAAAGAAGGTAGGAAGTGCAAAATTAACCAGAAAGACAACAAAATTAATTTAATTTGCTCAGTTTGAACTTAACGTACTTGATTTACAGGAGATCGGATATTTTCCATACCAAAATAATTACAGAACTGAAATTCTGACTCTGTTTTTAGAAATCTGAAATTCCAAATTCAGTGAAAGATTTAAAATCAGGCTGTTGTGTTAGGGCAGAATTTTTTGATTGAGTTGTTTATATTTATATTTTTTAGAATGATTTTTGAAAGAATGAATAATTGAAGGCACAGAAGTAAATGGCAGAAATTGATGGAATTCAGTATGCATTTGCCAGTCAATATGCCAGTGGTGATCTAGATCAGTCTATGCGATGGCTTTCTTTACATAATATTTATTATAGAAAAATGGGGAATGGAAGTTTCAATGCAGTTAGACTTTGTGAAATTATGGTGCTATACGGTTTTTTAACCTGAAGGAAATGGGGATCAAAATTAGAAAAGGAAGGTGGCATAGGGAACTGCTTGATGGAGAGACAAAACCACAAGTTGTTCTCACAAGGTGAGTTACAGGGGATATCTACAGAAATTCCTCATGACCTTGGGGCTGGTAATATTAGCAAATTAGGATGACAGAATAGGAAGAACAAAGAAATACAAATATTCAGAAAGCCCCATCACTGAAGAGGACTAAAGGATAAAATAGAAAAATCACTTCATGACTGAGAGATGGAGTAACTACACCGGGATGAAATTTAGCAATGGAAGTGTGAAGTTGACATCTTTATGTTTAGTAACAAGAAACTATTTCATAATTTTATAATGTGGCAGTGACAGAAAAAGATAGTCTTAGGCCTACTGTTCATTAACGTGGTATAAGTGTAAAAGTGTAATTGCCATCCTAGGAAGTGTCAGGCAAGTTATTTTAAAGGCAAGAATTTGAAGAAGTCATTGCTCAAGTCCCTGTGTAGAGTACTGCATGATTCATATTCAAGAAATTTTCAACAAAGAGAAAAACAGGTAGTTTTGGGGACTAATAGATCCAGGCTCTAAGATAAAAGCTTAGAGTGAATGTGATTGATGCCACTAGGTACATCAGAGAAGTTAATGTAAGAGAAGGAGAGGAGTCATTTGAGGTGATGAACAATGTTGTTGAAATAAAGGGTTTATCCTGGCCAAGAATAATATTTGATGAAAAAAAGGGTACTGTTAACCATCACAGCAAGAAGGTTCAGGACAAGATTTCTCAGAAGGTAATGGAGGGTCAGATGTAGTAGTCATCAGATGGGCTTGACATGTTTGAGAGAGAAAATCTGATATCTGATAAGGTATTTGAGAAATCATGGTTGTTTATGACTTATTTCAGGTTAGTGATCTCTTTCTGCTCTATGTTTACACTGATATATCTGATTTAGAAAGCAGTTAAGAACTGAAAGAACACTGTCACATACACTGATGCTACTTCACTGCTTTAAAAATACTTTCTCAACCTAATGATTCATAATTCCCCAGTGGAGGGATGAAGTAGAGTCAGAGTGGTTTTGTGTACTCTAATCTGATCTTACTGAGAATACAGTAGTAATTACCAATGAGAAAGAAAATATTTGACATTCTTCATTATGGCCACAAAATTTTAAGTCATTGGAAATAAATGAATCATTTAACATAACATAAACAGCTGCCAGAATCTGCGTGGGCAGAGATGGTTTTGAAATCATGTCTGTCTTATCCATTTATGTGTCATGTAGGCTTTTGCCCTCTGAAGTGGATGCATTTCTGTTTAACCTTAATGTTTCTGTACAAGAGCATTATATTATAAGATCCTAATTCTTTGCTGTAGTTACTTTTATCTAGAAATTTAAAACTTCAGAAGGTAATGGAATAGGGCTATTCCAATAATCCCTGAAGCATCAAAGTTAGAAATTATTGACTCATTTCAGAGAGTCAGAAGAATGTCATCATTCTGTTTAAATGCAATTTGAATTGGTGCTGTGCAGGCAAAATTTCTGTTCCCATGAAAAAGATGAATGATTCATTTATTGTTTGCTTCCTCAAAAAACATTTTGTTACAATTGCTAATTTCATTCTTAGAAAGTTGAAAGGAAATTTTCCCTCTAGTATTTCCCCCCCATCATTGGTATAATTTGATAAAAATCCATGGAAGATCAAGTAGAATGAGCTTAGTCTGCTGGTGAAAAAGGGCACTGGACAACAGTGAATTGGGCAGATGAAGAAGGCAGAAGAAGATAGCAGAAGTCAACCATCAGCTTTTGTGGTGGGGAAGAAAGATGAAAGAGTTGGTGGGAGGGGAGAATAATAATTCTGAACATCATCTTTCTGGGGAAACCACTGAAATCTGTGGACATAGTACTGGAACAAGAGGGGAAGACTTGCGAAAAAAAGGTAGTGAAAAGAGTACCTCAGATTATATGGGTGTGGAATTCTACTACATTGGAGAAATAGAGTTACTTAGTGTAGAAAATGGCAGGCCAGAAGGAGAAAATGTCCAGTGTTTGCTAAGAAGTTTTTTTGCTCTGGGATTTCCCTGAGGGATACTGAGTATATCCAAGAACTGAGATAGAGACTGTGTATGTCAGGGGAATAAGTAAGGACTAGTGACTGTCCTAGTGGGACAGGCACTGTAAAATGATAGAAATATCCTGTCTTCAGTGAAGAAGCTTTGCAGAGCTTTGTTATCCAGGATATAATCATTCTAGATTGACATACCCCAGTGACAGTCAGTGTCTGCACATACTGCAGGTACAGGTACAAGACACTTTCTCTCGTAGTTTACCACGAGTAAATGAAGATTGTTTTCTGAGTTGTTTCTTTAATTTCCAATTATCATGAGAAAGAAGAGTTGACTTTCACATTGTATGTTTTTTAGTTAAATTATATTTGATGTCTCTTCTCTAAATCTTCAATTTCATGAACATTTCTCTTTTCTTTATCCTTAAGTGTGAAAGGAAATCATAACCTCCACGATCACTCCTCAGCCTAAAATATGCAATTGAAACTTTATGTGATCTTGTATGTGGACACGATCACACTTGACTCTTGAGATTCTTTTGCTTTTTAGTTTTCCAAGGAATATTTTGACCTCACTTTCTGCAGTGCCTTTATATGTACTCTCTTTGCAAAGTGACTTTTACTCTCGAAAGAACATGTACTGTTGCCAGTTTTCACAGTTTTTCCATTAGTTTTTTTTTATTTTAAAGAAAGAAACAAAATTTGAAATTTTCAGTCCTTATAGAAGGACCTGATTATCTGGGGAATTCAGGAGTAAAAAGGCAATCAAAATCAATTACACATATTATTTTCTGATTTTTTTTGTTTTCTGAATGTATTTTGGTCATGCACATGGACATTTTTTTAGTGGGAGAGAAGCTTTGTGGTCCTTATTTCAACTACTTTGTCTAATCAATACTTGAATCAATTCAGAATGCACCATCTGTGTGCGGACAGCAGCTATCCAAGTGCTGTGGTTTAACCCCAGCTGGCAACTCAGCCCCACATAACTGCTTGCTTACTTCCCCCCTCAGTGGGATGCAGAGAGAATTGGAAGAGTAAAAGAGAGAAAACTCATGTGTTGGCATAAGACACTTTAATAGACAAAGCAAAAGCCACATATACAAGCAAAACAAAATAAGAAATTAATTCATTGCTTCCCGTGGGCGGGCAGGCAGGTGTTCAGCCATCTCCAGGACAGCTGGGTTCCATCGTGCCTAATGGTTACATGGGAAGACAAATGCCATCCCTCCAAACATTCCCATCTTGTTCGTTCTTGCCCCAGTTTTATATGCTGAGCATGACACCATGCAGTATCCCCTTGTCAGCCAGGGTCAGCTGTCCTGGCTATGTCCTCTCCCAGCTTCTTATGCACCCCTAGCTGCCTTGCTGGTAAGGCAGTGCAAGAAGTAAAAGAGGCCTTGATGCTGTGCAAGCACTGGTCAGCAATAACAAAAATATCTCTGTAGTATCAAAAATGTTTTTAGTGTGAAAATGCAAAACAGGGCCCTGTACTAGCTAGTATGAAGAACATTAATTCTACCTCAACCAAAACCAGCACAGGAAGTAAATGTTATCTTCATATGTTGTGAGACCATATAAGTAAAATACTTAGAAAACATTATAGGAAATATACCAAGTAAAATACTAAGGAAAATAAACCTCTAAGTCCCATTCTGCAATTCATTTATACAGCATGAGATTTGTCTTGACAAGAAATCAGCAGTATTTGTGGTTGCCAGGTATTCCTACCTGGACCTTTTTACCCTTTCTCAGGCCCCTCTCAACTTTCCATTCCACAGTTTTTCCTCTCCAGTGTCTCCTATTGTTAGTAGATCTTAAAAATAGCTTTAATTACCTTTTTATTTTTTTAATTATGCTGCTTACTAATGAAGGATTCTGATAATAAAGGGAAATAGTGTATTTTCTGCAATCAATCCAGATGACTTATCCACATAATGTTGATGAAATACTAGTTGATAACTTTGATATTGGTGATATTACAAGATGAGTTCTGCGGTTTCTGTTATTTTCGATGTTTATCAAAATATTTTACTCGATATTCATTTGCATTGCTATACTGTCTAATATATTTTTATTAGTGAACTGTTAAATAGAAAACAGTATTTCTCACATCAGCTTCTGTTTCTCTGGAGATTTCAATGTCACTCAGAAAAAAGCATCAGCATTCATCAAGTTTAATGAAAAAGCATCACCACATTTAATGAAAATGAATAAGCCAGAAAATGCTCACTTTTATTATATTTAATAACACAGACGCCTTCTCTTTACCATATTTATTTAGTACAATTATATTGATGTTGCTGTTGGGGCAGCCACAACACACACAGACAGTGCCTCAGACAAGGGCCAAAATGGCATTTATTCAACAAAGCAGATTCTTTTTATACACTCTTGTATGTTATAATTCGTGTTACATATTCGTTGATTGCTAAATTACTACGACAGATTAATTGGCTATTATTAACTACAATATACTACCATTGGTCACCTATAACACAAGAATTCAAGCATTCAGAAAAATAACAGGTGCAGATATGTTGCTGTTTTTCTCCTTCTATTGTTTAAATTTCTTCTGTTGATACTACATTTTAATGGGGAAAAACTAATTGTTTTTCTTCTCAAGGGCTTTTCTCATGAACAGAAGCTAACCATATCCAAATTATGGTCTGCGAAGCCTTCAGACCAACTGTTGGCCTCAACCCATTGAGTACTTAAGATTTTGAGCTTTCTGCTCAGCTTTATTCATGAGAACAAAAGATTTGATGTTTTCAGGGCCTAATACCCATGATGTGACTATACAATGGAGATTACAATTTAACCCAGTTCTAAAAAAGAGCACTTATGTACTGGAATTAGATGAATTGAAGATTTATCCATGTAGTCCATCTATGTGACAAATACCTGAGGGCTTGACTTGTCCCATAGGTACTGCTTAGGAAATCCTTTTCTTGAACCAGATCCCTTCAGATGTGAATACTTACATTCCATTGGTGTTTATATTTTTTTTACAGGGATGAAAGAGATAAATAATGGAAATAGTTTCCATTTCAGATTTTCATTGGGATTGTGCCATGCAGTCCCTGTTGGGTATACAGCAAAAGAAATGAGACTTTGCGAGACACTCATTATTTTTACCTCCTGCTGTACTCAATGGAAACAGCAGTATTTTCCATTGTGTATATGGCCACTTCGTTTGGGTGCTGAGAAGAGGACTTCTAATTTCCAGAAGTATGTGATAATGAAAGTGTTTTTTAAAGTAAGAAACTTGAGAAATAAAGAATTTCTGTTCTACTCCCTTCATGCTTTACCACCTGGTGGTTTTTTTGGTTTCTAGTTTTCTGGTTTTTTGTTTTTTTTTTTTTTCGTTGGTTGGTTGGTTTTTTTCACTGAATGTGTTGGGGTGTTTATTTCCTTGCATTGTAACTGCCACTGCTTCATTTCTATACTTTAATAGCATTACAGAATATCAAGGGCAGGGGAGTAGGGAGAAGAGGAAGAGGGATACTCTTGGGAAAATTCACTTCAACTGTTCTGGTTTAATTTTTTTTTTTTTTTTGCACAAGATTTCTGATATTTTTCATTCAAGTTTTTTGTATAGTCTGCTTTATTCTTTTTACTTATCATTCTGCCCATCACTTAGTCTTAAAGTTGTACTGTAACAGTATAATTTACTTTGTTTATGCTCTGGTTTGAAAAAAACAAACCAGTGGGAGACACCAAGTCAGAATAACAATTTATTAAGAAAATTAGAATAAAGGCAGGGGAAGGAAAAGGAAAGAAAAGAAATCAAAAGAAAATAAACACACTGGTTTAAACTGGCAGAGCCAGATACAACCTGGCACCCTGTTAGTCAGGGCAGCAGTAGCAGTCCGAAGGCATGGTGGCTGCAGTCCTCTGAAATGATGGATGCAGTTCAGTTGAGGCAGTGATCCAGTAAAAGAGTCCGGTCTTCCTTGGAAGGTATGTAGCTCCTATCCGCTGGGAATCCAGTGGAGAAAAAAGCTAAAGCTCGTAGTCCCAGAGCCTCAGTTATATCCAAGATGGGATGCTTGGCTCCTCCCCCTGGGGCAGAGTATTTCACAATGAGACGGTGAGNAGAGTATTTCACAATGAGACGGTGAGTCATG
>VZTN01000894.1:286-11878 GCA_013400515.1 Erpornis zantholeuca
TTTTCCTCTCTGCGGCCATAGACTTGGCTTAGTACCTTTCCAGCCATCTTGTATCTTCCCAGGCTTTAAACAGGCTCTAAGCCTATCACACATCCTCACTACTTCTCCTAAGTTAACTGAAGAGATTACATTGTATTAGAGAAAAAGGAGCTGGGGAAGGAAAGGTTTATTTAAACATGCATGCAACTGCCAAATGATACACTATACTTCGTGCAAGATACTGTTTTTCTATTTCAAAATATAAGAGTTTGTGTGGTTGGGGAAAGGTAAAACTTCAAGAAGCAATCATTTTTTCTAAATGAAAATATTAATAGTGATTTTTTTTCAGTGATGCTCTTATTTCTGAAGAACACAGATTGCAGTAGTGAGAAAAAAAACTAAAATCATACACTTCACTCACATACCTGCTAGACTTTAGAAAGTCTTACTATGTGGTAGATTATTATAATTACATTAGTAGGATGATTATTTAAGAGAAAAGAATTGTTTTTATCTTGCTCTTCTAAAAATTGAGTATGAAAAAATGAACACAGTCAGCAGCTGATGTAAAAATTTAAATACTTACTGCGTAGGAGCCTATGAGGAATGCAGCGTTTGCTTGCTTTTTCTGATCAAACCCAGTATAATGAATTATTTTCTTCCTTATCAATGAAAATGACTGTATCAAGAAATGAACAAGATTATGATTTTGCATTTTAGACATTTTACACCTTCTTTTATAAAATCAGAGGAATGCATTCAGAGGAATGGTTCTCCAGTGAGAGAACAAAAAATACTGTAGAGTAGTCCCTCAGAAGCTTTGGAAAACTGTAGTGCATCCCTACCTAGATTTTTCCAGTATTTTCCTCAGTATCCAGCCTAAATATTTTTTGATACAAATTACTGAAATATTTTCTTCTGAAGAAAATGCATTTCTTCTTAAATGCATCTGTATTTTTAGTTAGTATTTTTGACTTCAAGCCTTATGTAACAGATAGCCGTTTATGAGAATAGAAAGTGGCATTCTCAAAAGCATCACAGATATATCACAGTTGCAAAAATTTTAAAACTAGAATTTGCACTTTTTTTTTCATTTTTCAAACCAAAAGGTAGATAAACAAAGGTAATATTTGTTTCTAAGGATCAGAACCATGCTTTGATTAAAATATTTTGAAAGTATTTCTAAACTTTATCATAAATAAATTTTTTTGTCTCATCTTCACATGGCATACAGTTTCTCCATTTATCTTAGAATGTGGGTGGAATAGAATTTTCAATAGAAAGGACACACAGGTGTGGTGGCAGTTATCCCCTAACTGGCCCTTGAAATAAATTCTGATGTGCTTGATCAACTGCTAAGCTGTCATAAAATGTCATTTTATGGATTTAAATAGCAATGTTACTTGCTCAAGATACCAGATTCAATGCATTCAAGACAAATAAACCCCAGATCAGTAGCAGAAATAAATTCTCAGAGATCCTAACATGTCTGTCCAATGTCAAACACAAGACATAGAAAGGGACTATAACACAGATGTGTTGCTTCAGAGCATCCGGTATACAAAAATCAGAGACTCTCATCTCTGGCAATACACAGTTACCCAGGTGGGACTTTACCACCCCAGCCTGGACCACTAAACAGGTTTATCTCAGGCTTAGCCAGAGATAATTATGCAAGTGCCCCAGCAAAAACAGGGCAGTAACATCATACATGTGTGTGCCAATTGCTTCTCCCACCTAAAGAATAAAGCAAGTCTGAATTATGCAAAATATTATCTGTGACAGACATCAAGGAATGAAAAAAAACCTAATACGCTCTAAGTCTACAATGTGCTGTATATTTCTCACTTTTCACAGTTCAGTGGCAGTTTAAAGATCTAAGTAGTTTTGAAGAGGCAAACTGTGATTGACACTAATGAAAATAAGCTTTTTTATCTGCCAAGCAGGTTTTATACTCCAACATCTACGAAAGGTCAACTAACTTGTAGCCTGTTGTGTTAATTAATTTAAGAAATCCATTTTAAAGACATTACGCTCTATCAAGAGCCCAATCCCAAAAATTACTGAGCTCTTGTAAGAGAAAATAATCTGTCGTATGAGCAGAGCAGCCCCCTCCAGGCCAGTGCTATCAATGTTGCTAAAGATCAAATGTTGTTCATTACTGTAGAATGTCAGTATCAGAAGAGAAGACCAAGTCAAACAAAAAACCATTTCAAATAAAAACACGGCACTGCACTCTTGAGCTCACGTAATATTGGCAGACTGCCAACAGGATTGAATTCCAGGAAAGCAGCTTTTCATATAAAAGAGATTCATTTAGCAACTGATCTTCTAGAAGCTTAATAATAGCTCCTGCCACCGTTGTGTATCTTTTGGTTCTTAAAAGTAAGTGGGTTTTCCATCCAGATCCTCCTCCTCCCTAAATTCACCTCAATAAAATCTAGTATTCATATTCAGAATTCAGCTGGATTATAAAAACAGGAAAGCACCTGAACAACAACAATAAAACAAATTTTGGCCCACTTGTTTTTATTTTTTAAAAAGCTAGTAATATTGGCTTTTGAATAAAAAACCCAAGCATTACCTTTAATTTCTTATTTAGCTTGCAGCAGTATCTGTAGACCATTGCCAGATTGAGTGGTCCAAAGTCTGCATAGAAGCTGTTAGAAGAAAGGGGAAAAATTGTTCATGATCCCTGTAAATGCCTCTTTTTTTAACAAGATGCTCAAAGGAAAAAGTAATAATATACATGTGATATACATATATCATTCTAGAAACAAGCCTGCTTTCTTACATAAACACATACTGTTTTGTTGGAGGAAAGGTTTTGTCATCTTAAACATGGACTAAAACTTTTTTACTTTGTTTTCCACACAGCACCATTCAAAATACCAATACCCAGGTTTTAAGAACTATTTCTCACTACTGTATCACTCTGTGACGAAAGTTTTTAAACTCTATTTTAAGAGGAACTCATAAGCTTTACTTTAAAAGGAGGTTATTCATAGTGCCAGAGAAAAGGGAACACAGAGAATAAAGAGTGATTAATACATTAAAAAACAGCAAGCATGCCCATGATCAAAACCATTTGAAGAATTAGCAACATTCCACATCATGTAAAAGGCAAACACTGTACAGGGGAAATAATATATCCATTGTCAGCTCATAAAGGCTTGAACTGACTTTGCTGTTTTTCCCCCTGATTTTAGGAAGTTCAGACATTCCACTTGTTTAATCTGGCAGTTCAATGTGCAGTTCTGAATTTATATGGCTGCATCATGTTCCTGTGTCTTCTAACAGGAATGGGTGCTATGAAAGCTTCTGCTTTGAAATTTTTTTTAAGAAATCCTGACAGGAAAGCAAGAAACCACTCTAAGGCCTATAAATCATCATGGCACATAAATCTGAGAAGACTAAACTCCTGTAATTAATACTCCAATGAGGCTGATTCCTCACTGCTTTTGTTCTGATTAATTTATTTCTGTAAAAAAACGGGAAAAAAAACTAAGTTGGTACTTACTTCTCATACACAAGTTCATCATCTATGCAGAAATAATGGGTATTTGCAGCTCCACTCTTTGGTTTTTGGCAGAGAATTGCAAAATAAAGGCGATCTGAAATGCAAGAAAATTGGAAGCTTCTATAAACATCATGCTTTTCTGCTGAAAGTCTGAAGTATTACCTGTCAATGGGACCACTTTAAATGGTTTAGAATGAAGAGAATATTCTTTTAAGTATTAAATTAGGTACTATTATTTTTCCAGTGTTAAACAAAGCACACAAAGATGGAGGCTTTTTGCTCAGCACCATTCCCATAATCCACAGCTCTTTAGTGTTCTTTCCCAAAGTGTTCCTTGTTTGATGACTTTGCAAAATACCAGGAGTCTGACTTCCACCCACACACACAGCAGGGACCTCCTTTGGCAGGTGGTTGCACTCCAAATACCAATGCACACACCCCATCCCCCCAAACTAAACCACAAATCCCTCTGCACCTCTGAGCACCTATGTTAAACTAAATGATGAAGCACACCCACACCAAAACACAGGCACTTTCTGTAAAGCCATGATTTTGACAGTAGTGCCATGCAATTAAAGCCTGCAGGTAACAGACTTGGGACGGATGCAACAGGGCAGCCCATGCTGCCCCATGAGAGCACCAGTTTCCTGGACACCTCCATCCAAGTTTCCATCCCACCCCAGCTGCCCTTTCAAAGCCTGTGTGCCTGCAGACAGAAGGCATCTTGTACTTGCCCTAGCTTCTTTTGTTAAACTGAAGGGAAAAAAATATCAGCGGTATTCACATAGATATAAATTACTTTTATGGCTGGGGAAGCTGAAGCCCCAGTGAACTTTAAACACTGACTGTGCTCCTGCTATAAATTGCTGTGCTTGTGGTAATTGGTCAATAAAAATTGAGGCTTGCAGCACCACCGCAAATACTTGTCTTCCTCCTGCTGAGAAATATCATCATAAAATATTTGGATTAAAATTGAGACCTAAATGGAAAGCTTTTTTTATTTTCAGATTAGTTCCCTAGAACAGAGATATTATTTAAGTATCAAAACAGATCACCTGCATGTATTACTTCAAAACACGATTTGTGATGAAGAAAAACCATGTCAGTTTTTTGACAGCAGGGGGTAAAGAAAAAATCACTTTAAGCTTCAAAACAACATTATCCATGACCAGCACTTAGAAATCATTACTTGTATCTTGAAAAGACATGTCAAAGTACACCATGAAAGGAGTTACCATATCTTTATTTCGACAGTCACGTGTTCAGTGCTCACATATATACACTAGTATCTCAAAGGGTGAAGGTAGACAAATCCACCAAAAAGTTTACATTTTCTTAATGCTTATTTCAGTAGAACAGCAGCCAGATTGAGTGGTTTGGTTTAAATAATTACATGCCAGGAGCAACAGTAGGATGCACAGTACCTCCTAAGCAAGTCAGGCACCTACTTCCTTACTCTCTAGCAGAAGCAAGGCACCCAACTTGGTTATTTAATTTCTAATAGACCCATCCTGTAAGCAGAGCAGCTGCAGTACTAGATGGGAAGTGTATTACCCGCTCCTGTACCTCCCAGCATTTAACAAATCATCCCTTGAAAATAAACCAAAGGATAAAATTTAGAGTAATGTGTGCATTTTTAAGAAGTGACTAAACTGGCCCACAAAGGGAATTAGGTGTGGAAAAGCAAGTACACCAATACTCCAGCAGAGTGTGAAAAACACTATGGCGAAAACTGCTTCACAGAGAGCCAGTCCTGGGGAGGACTTTAGGGGGTGGTTCCCCTCTGTGTGAATCACTGAGCTGTATCAAGATGTATTTGCATTTGTAACGGTATCCCTAGGCAATACTGAAAAAAAAAGAAGAAAGGAAAAGGAAAGTAAAAGGAAAGTAAAAGGAAAAAAGGAAAAAAGGAAAAAAGGAAAAAAGGAAAAAAGGAAAAAAGGAAAAAAGGGAAAAAGGGAAAAAGGAAAAAAGGAAAAGAAAAATAAAAGAAAAAACAAAGAAAAAAAGGAAAAAATAGGAAAAAGAAGGCAAGAAAAAAAGAAAAATGAAATGAAAAGAAGAAAAGAAGAAAAGAAGGTAAAAAGCTGCTTTGCTGACTTCCCTCTGCTCTGAGAATGAGAACTAACATGTACAGGAGAACCGAGGGCAAGGGAGGAAGCAGAAAGGAGAACTGAGAGGATGTGATATCTAGGGATTGTGTTTAAACTGGCATTGCTAGATTAAACACATGGCATGGCAGCCCCAAGCTATAATTTCACACCACTTCTAAACGATTTAATGGCTAGCTGCCACCAGGTTCCTTACAAGGAAAAATCTTCTGAGTTAGCTCACTGACCAGCCTGCTGGGGGTTAACAGCAGGAATATGCAGCCAAGATTTTTCCCTCCATGGCACTTGTCTTTAAGTGCCAGTCTAATTATTGACTAGACTGAGCTCTCCCTCTTTATCATTCACAAACAATAACTGCATCAAAGTCTGGGAAAAATGGCTGTAGTACTCAAACTGAGTACCATGGATACTCAAACATTACCTACTTGCACTCCAGCTTCTTCACAGAAACTTTACATACTTTTGAAAATGCAAAAGGACTTTTCAAAGAGCAACCCAAAATACAAATACAAATACAAAAGGAGAACAAAAATGAAAGCAAATATAATTTACACAGGTCAAAGACCTAAAATAATTTAGCATTTTGCTCCTAAAGAGGATTTGGAATAAAAGAATCACTTGCCTCCTAAGTGCTCATACTCTTGCTGAAATTCTTCTGCAGCTTACGAAAATGTCCAGCAAAAAGAAAAATTCTTATCTTAAGCAAGCAGTGTGTATGTGGCCTTCTGAATTAAGTCAATGGTTCTACTCTGTTATCTCTGAACTGTGTTCATTGTTGCTGCTGTTAAAACACCTAAAAGAAACTTGAGTGTAATGAGTTTACAGAGGTACCTCACAATAAAAGCCGTGTGTGTCAAATGCCAATATTCTGACAAGCTGTCCATTCCTGTGCACTGCTAACAATTATTCCCTATTATGTAAACAGCAGGCTCCATCTTTTTAACATGTTTCATATGGGGAGATTTTAGAATGAAGAAATTTCTGTAACTGTATTTACCTTTCTACTGATTTACCAGTTCAGCATCTGACAAATGCTGTATTATTCTCCATATCTGTTTTACCTGGTTTTTTCCAAACACATTCCAGGTTCTATTTAGTCAAGGATTAGTGTGTTTAAAAAATTTTTAAAATTTTTTTAACAGAAATTAAGAGAAAGTAGGATTCCCTTTATTAAAAATCTGATTGCAGGATTGAGAGTTTATACATAAAATACACTCAAGCACTGATGATTTGATTTCACTTGGATTCCGCAAAGGTTTGGACTGCCAGGAACAAGGCTTCCCTTTCATTATCTTCATGTTTCCTTTGCTAATTTCAGCTTTTTAGTAATTCATTTACGTATAGTGCACTTGAGCACTTCCTAATTCCTGCAAATTTCTGATAAAAAGTCACCCTAAAACTATCAAACTTGAGCAGACCTTTCTAATCATCTCCCAGAAGAACAACAGAGTAGGGCTCACTGCCTTACAGGCTGCATCTGCTCTGCAGTTAGGAGATATGGCTGCAGCATGTTAGATATACTTCAAACACACTTAATTTTGTCAGCATTATATAACAAAACAGTTAAAATACATAAGCATGAATGTCACTGCAAGAAATTATTTTGAGTAAGCATCCAATGTACAACAAAATGAGCCTGCATACCCCTAACTGAGGCATAGGTTACCACAGCTGTGCTACTGCTGGTACCTCAACTAGTGAGACTAAAGCTAGCACAAGCATGATTGTCCAAGCTGATTGCAGAGTATATACAGAAGCAAAAGCACTCTGCTTGTTTATCAGAGCCACAGTGTTCTGTGGAAATAGATTAGTAGAAAATTGAGAGCTACCACTTCAAAATCACATTAACGTGAACTTAGAGATGAAAAAATAATCCCCTAATAATCTCCTTCCTTTACTCTCAATAAGCTCGACACTTCTCAGGTTGTTCTGCACAGGTCTTTGAGACAGAAATGTCATTAATTCAAGAATAACAGTTGGACTTGATGATCTTAGAGGCTTCTTCCAACCTAAGTGATTCTATGACTTTAAGTGACGACTAAATAGTAAACAGGCACTAGTGGGCAGGACAAGTCTGCATATGATCAGCAAACATTATTTAATACAAACAGAAATTCTACAGTTCTGTTGTTAAATAGATGCCTTAGATGAGAAACTCAGAGACTGACAATACAACAAACCCCAGTGTTAGTCTGTTTTGAATCATCAGGAACGTAACCAAAGAGTTCTTACTACTGTAAGAGGAGTGTATTTCTAAATTCAGAGCTGGCATATGGAATTCTGTTGTGTTTGACTTAAAAAACTTAAAAATATTTGAAAGACATAAGAGAAAACATAAAAGGCAAATTCCGTTGCAAGGTCAAGACAAAAAGCAAAATTGTTTCAGATATTCTTTTTAGTCTTTCTACCCTTGAATGAAAAAGTTCATTCAGACATCACTATGATATTTCAAATGTAGGTAATGATAGAGCTGGTAATTAAAATAATAGCCTGGACTCTGAAAAACAAAATGAAAGGACACTAAAAAGATAAAGGAATTTTTTTTAAACAAAAGACTAAGAAAGCATTATTTTCAGTGCCATGTTATGACTGATGAACACTGTTACTTCACCCAGACAGAGTGCTCCCACTCTGCTGCTCTTGACTGATACATAAGAATACATATGTTCATGCACTTTCAGTGCTGGATTAGACACTAGAAGCCTTAAATATGTATTTAAAATCTTAACTTTGGGAAAGACTCACAAGTAAGTCGGGTCATATTGATAAAAGAGTAAACACAATTTTTATACTGAGATAGCTGCATAATAAAAACTAATTGAAAGTGTCAACAGTCAAAATACTGGAAGCTTAATGATACTTATTAGAAGTGTCCTTAGCATTCTAGAAAAATAGTTTTCTCTTGGGTACACAAAGTTTATAATGACAAGGCAGAACTCCTGGAAAAACACAACTTAATGGTTTGGAAAAAAAAAACCAAACCACACTACAAAATCAAAAAAAAAGCAACCCACATATCAATGAATACCTTAAAATGAATATTTAATTATCAACTCAAACTGACAGTATAACCAAAATGATTCTCAATGAAGGAAAAAAAATAGGTATGTACATTGCAGCTTAGAGCATCCTTTAAGAGGCTAGTTCCACACTGTAAACAAACTGGATATACATTAGCAGGAAGAACAATCAAATGTCAAGAAATGACCCATGACATATATCACTTAAAATTTAATTCCATGCACAGTTGTTGTAGTTATTTCATTTTAGAATTCACTATTGAAAATAGGTGAGAGAGAAACCCACACCTTTTGCCTGAGGTTTATGCACTATAATTCCATCTCTTCTTTAAAATGTTATTTATAAAATCAGAGAAATGAGAAAGAAAAGCAGCCGGGGAAAGGAAATGAACAGCTTTCAAGCATCTCACAGAGCATTGCTACATTTTATTTAGATCATATAAATTACTTCTCTCAGAGATCAGAAGGAGATGGGAATATGCTTCTAATAAACAGAAGAAATGCATTCAGTTCCAGCAAATTGAATTCATACCAGCAAGCCTCGTGCTACTTGACAAAGAGATAATGATAAAGCTTACTGTGCAGCTTAATATACCAAAATGAACATTTTTTTTTTAAAAGGACAGCTTTCCTGAAGGAGTCTTAATAGTAAACAAAAAAACTTTGGTAAGTTCTGATTAATAGTTATTCTGACAAATGATGCAAACAATTAATTACAAAATAAAGAAATGCAAAAATTATTGTTATTTGGGGTAAAAAATTCCTAGAATGGATTTGAAACTTTGCTGTTCATGAATGTAACATCACACAAGAAAAGATTCATAAATCTTTACAGCAATTTGGATTTATGTTCCACTTTTGCAAAGACAAAAATAAGGGTAGCCTGCAACGTTCTTAGTACGTTTGGCACTGTTTACAGAAACAGTGAAGCACAAAAGCTAACACAGATCTCTCAGCCTTTGCAGTGGTTCAAATATTTACCAGTATGTCAATTTTTTAAGAATAAGACTTTATGCTTTAATCTGTCTCCAGTCCACGCCTATTAATTAATGTCTCAGAATTGCATTATGAGAAGGCAGAACTGACATTTTAAACCTTGACATAACTTTACAACAGCTGAATAAAAAGATAAGCCTGTTATCTTATTCTTTTACGTTTTCTTTTAAAAAAACCAAGTATGACATAGCAGCAAACTAAAACTCAGACTGTAATTCAAATCAGGACTAAAAATAAGACAATTAACAGCAACCACTGCACGCAGCAAGGTCAAGACAAAATGAAGTATTGTTAAATATAATAATCTAGTGCACTTTAATCAAATTTTCTATACTAGGTATTGCTGCACATAGTGAAATCCCACTGAAAAAACACAGGTCAAAGCCTAGGTGCTCTAATGAATATAAATATGTGAACATTTCTTTGAAGGAGAAAATACAGTAATTTAATGGGCCTGTTGATGCCAGACACACATTACCAGATCCAAAAAACTGCTTCATGAGAATGGTTGGACAGATCTGTTTTCTGGAGATGTGAGCTGGACAGGGCTGCATGGTAATCCAGGTAGAAATCAATTTGATAGCAAAAAGTCATTATCTGTCACATGAGTGGTTTCCACACTTGACCTTAAAATCATACTATCATCATGTCCTATAAAAACGGTTGCTGTTATAGAAAATACACAAATGGGGCTATTGGAGCCTTAGAGTTATGTAGATAAGTACACCATTATGTTTCTCTGGGTAGATAAGGCCTAAAATGCTGTATTTTGGCTGAAATATTTAGGATTTTACTCCATGACAGTATTAAAGCTTTTTAAAAAGAAGAATCTGGTAAGCTCTGGCAGTTTACATTGTTTCTATGTTGCTATGCCAAATTCTCAAAACAAAATCTTACGGTTTTCTAGACATACCGTTATCTGGGAGACACACTAGTTAATTTAAGGAACCCTGTTTCGTGGCACAGAAATAAAAGGTACATTGGTGCCTTTTCTGCATGTTCGTTCTTCATATTTTTGCTTGCTCTGTCCACAGATATTTCACGTGCCCTTCACTGAGATGTGCCAGGAGGTTTATTTCTTGCTTTTTATGAGAAGTTGTAAATACACTACCATTCTGAGAATGTGGCACGTGACTTAAAAAGTAATGGTTGTTGTTGCCTTTCGGCAACCTAAACTCAAGGTCGTCCTTTAGCTGGGGAACTCAAACCTAAACTCAGAATTTTCTGGCTGTGATCCAATAAGCTTCTTAGAAGACGCACATTCCTGTGCCAAAACAAAGCGCGGCTCGGAGCCTGGAGGCACGAAAAGGAGGGACGACACGGAGCAAACCTGCCTGCACAAGCTGTTGGCACTTGCGTGTCAAGAAGAGGTGCGACGTTTGCCCATCATTTTATCCATTAGCCAACAAGCACGATATGATGGCATCAGGAGAAACAGACATAAACGTGTGTGTGTGTGTATAATATCTATCCATTCCCCCAATACGTGGAGAAACGTGTTCCTTTTTTTCTCCCCACAACGTGTCGAACGGATAGAAACGTGTTCAACGTTGTATTCCGTTTGCTCTCTCCCGCAGGCAGAAAACACCAGCACGAGGCAATGGGTGCTCGCTGCGGCTCGGGCTATCGGGACATCGGCAGGATGAGTTATCCCGCCGGACGAGCGGCGCAGTTCTCTACAATACTTCGCCGAGTGGCACGCCGGAGCTCGGGGACTGACCGGCCCACCGCCCGGATGGCAGCGGCTGCCGAGCGCCCCGGGGCCCCGCCGGGAATCGCGCCGACGGGAAGTTTTCCTGCCCCGCGGCCACGTCTCCCACCCGGATTCGGCGCGGTGCCCACCGCCGGCGGGATGGGAAGCGACGGGACACCGGGACACCGGGACACTCCCACCCCCCGGCACATCCCCCTCACCCGCGATCCTCAGGCATGTCTCCGGCCCGGGAGGGGGAAGCTGCCGCCGCCG
>VZTN01000894.1:12131-22176 GCA_013400515.1 Erpornis zantholeuca
CTGACGTGGCGCCGACCGCTCCCGGGCTGGGGGCGCGCGGCCCCGGGTGTGAGGGCTCCCGCTCCCGCCCTTTTCCGGCCGGGTCCTGGGGCGCCGCAGTCCTCCTGGCGCCCCTCATGACATGTTCCAAAAGAGGGGCCCAAGGACTTGATACTTTGTAAGGGCAGCTGAAAACAGTCCAGTACATACAGGCTTTTGGCCTGAACATTAAATGGACTTACGTGGAAAGTTAAAATAACTCAGTTGGAATCTGCCTCTTAGGCACAGTGATACTTTGAAACACACAGTTATTTTAAATAGCTGTAGCACTAAACCAAGCTAGTAGGTAAAACAGCTTCTGATACCACTCCCTTCCCACCTCCGTCTCATTGGCCATGATGACAGCCCTCAAGGAACTACTGTATCGTCTGCTGAGTGCATATTTCCGGAGCAAAACCTATTGGAAACTAGTTGCCACTTTTCACTGCATCACTTTTTTTTTTTTTTTTTTTTTTTTTTTTTTTTAAATATCCTTTCTAAACAACACCAGAGACCTAAAATTCTGCTGACACTTCAGAAACAAATTCTCCCAAGGATGAATGTGGCCATCGTTGTTCCAATTCATTATGAATGTGGTAGTCATTGTCTTGCAGGGCTCTAAACTCTCTGAAGCTCTGGCCAGATGCAAAAGGCAGGTCCGGTGCCCTGATTAGGACACTTCAGCTCTTCTGCTGAATCCTCCTCTCTCTCCTCCCTCTTTTCCTTTGTCTGCAGTTTGTGAGTCTTTCTGAAAAAGTGATTTTGCTGGGATAATGCAGAGGTTGTGGTGTGGTTCCTGTCAGTATTGAAACGGTGAGGGTGGATGACTTAAATGTAAAGAGCTGTAAAACTACATCTTAATTCATTCCAATCCCTTTTAATAAACCATAGTTCTTTTAGCTGTAATTAGTTTTGTTAAATGCATTTATTAGGACCACCAACAGAACTATTACCATTGTATATTGGTTTAATTCTACTAAGAGCAAAGCATGCAGGAAGGCAGCTGGAACATTTCCTTTAACATCAAAAGCACCGAGATCAACAAAAACTGCAAAACAAAAGTGGAATAAGAATCAATGTCCTCGGCTGTGATTATCAGGTGAATGAAGCAGAGTGGAACCATTACAAATAAAATGAATGTTCATCATTTATTGTCTTTGAAAATAATTTTTCTGTGTTTATTGTCTTTATTTTACGAACATATGGCCAGTTTTTCAGCCTGCTTTTGGCTGTTAAGTAACATAAGGCAGAGAGGCAGATGCATTCCAGAGTTTCTGGCATGCTGAAAAATATTGTTGAGCTGGGGGACTGCTGGGGGGAGGAGGCAGCTCCTTATTTGTGACTGTAGGGGCAGTGGTTCATGAAAAGCAGACTTCACTCCCCTGTGAGCCTCAGCTGCCTGCCTGTCCCAGTCAGTTATGCCAAGTTTGAGGAAGCCTCTGGCCAGCCCTGAAATCACAGACGTTCAGAGTCTGCACATGACTACTTATAGCCCTGTGCCGAGTGCTGTTTAGTCAAAGAAGGGAACTTACAACAGTAGTTTTCCTTTAATAATATCCTTCTTCTAAACACATAATATCAAAATAGGGGGGTAATGAATAAGGTGCTTAGTATCTTTAATATAATTACATTGTTCAGTATCATTATGTTTTTTGAGGAGGCTTTTTATTTTTCATCTAGGAACAGTGCATTTAATTTCACATGCTCTTAATGGTGTAAACCTTTCCAGACCTTGCTCTGGGCCTGCCAGTGATGTAGGATGTAGGAACAAACATCTTCACAAAAAGCTATTACAATTGCATTAAAGCTTAAAATGGAAGAAAATTTGCAGTTGAGACATGTATGTATGGTAGGAAGCATTTTACAGTGAAGGTCAAAGACCAGAGACTGCAGAAAAGGACACGCTCCTCCATAAATTTTGGACTTTTTTTTTTTCAAATTCCTAAAAAGAAGTATCTCCAGGATGAAAGAGGGCACATCTACTTTCATGAAAGCAATAGATGTTGAACATAAACATTTGTAGATAAATGTATAATATGAAATATGCCAGAACTGCAAACCAGAATGCTGTTATGCTTACTTCAGTTGTCTAAGACAGCCATAACTAAGGAAAATTTATTCAGAGACCTCTTGCTCTGAGAGAAAGTACATACATACAAAGGGAGAACATTCTGCTGCAAATCTTTGTCAGAAAATAAATAATTTGGATTATTCCAAAACTGATAATCTGATCAGATATGAATTTAAGACACACCTCTCCCTGGTCTTACAGACCCACATTTTCGTATCACACAAAAGAATTGCAGACAATACAGGATGATGTATTTAAATATTTATTTGAAATTGTGAAATGTATTTCATAACTTCTGTCAGTGCCAGATGCAAAAGTAGGAATAAGCTTAAGCCCAAATGTTCAAAATTGTGGCTTTTCAAGGTGTATTTCAATACAAAATTGTTATACAGTGGTAGAAGCTTCAAGAGTTCTGAGAACTCGTGGATTAAAAACCCATGTTGATCTGCTGAAGTCAAGAATCCCAAGTTCTTCCTGAGCAAAATCTGATTTTTTAGTTTAGTGCACCTTGAAAAATGATTTTTAAAATATAATATTAAGGTTGTTTGATGAGGCAATAATAAGCTCCAGGATTTTTTGCAATCACTCTCAGTTGTGGTTTAGATTTTATTATCTTGTGCTCAATGGATATAGCACTTTTGCATCCATCTCTAGAGTCAGGTAGTTCATTCTATGCTGTGATTTTCCACATAAGGTTTCAGATGTCCCACAAAGACACAGCAGAACCGTTGCTTGTTGGAATTCACTGGAGAAGTGTTTTTGTAGAGCATGAGTTAAAAAAAGGTATATATTACATCTATGTCATATGTCAATAATCTGGGGTTTGTTTGAGAAATTCACCGTTTTAACTCCTGCCAGCTGCAAAACTGTATTAATGGGAACATGATCCAGCCTGTTTTTATCAAGGTGCAAAAAATGAACTTCATTGCCTGGAATGAGAATAACATGTAAATTATTGAATAACATATTCATTTATTCAAAGACATAAGTGAATTGAAGCAGCATCCTGACTACTTACCAGTTATCATACAAATGTGTACTAGTTCTGTAGACTGCACAATATACTGTATTTTAAACAATGACAAGAGGTTTTTTAATTATGTAGAAGAAGCAAAGAACATTGAAGCACCTAACTAGCTTAAATCTGCTGTAGCATGATGTTTCCTAATAATGTGATGACTGTTATGTTGCAATTCCCCCTTCACGCTCTACTCCTCTACTAAAACCACATTAAATGCTTGAAATCAAATGTGAAAGCAGAATGTAGGTAAATACCACAATGTCAAGAAAACCCTCCAAACTTCGAGGCAGTTGTTCCATCAGCACTGCAATTAATTTCTGCAGGACTGTGATCAGCTTTATGCCATCTCCCGTGGGAGATGGGACTACACAATGACACTTTGCAGGTTCCTTCATGAAACAGAAATCACACAGTTCAACACCGTGGGTCTTCTTGGGACCCACAAAGACAGCAGGCGAGATGGCAGCAAATGGCTGAAGGAGACAGTTGTAACTTTCACACAAAACAAAGCAGCTCACCTGGGCCTATAATCAAAGCTCCTCCCTGCTGAGCAGGGTCTCCTTGAAAATCAAAAGCTGGGCCAGTCATTGCTCTCCATATACTCCTAATGCTTCCCAGAAGAGTGCTTGATTTCACATGAGGGCTCTGAACTAAACAAAAACACTTGTCATCTAGAAATACTAAAGTATATAAGAACAACAACACTGAAGAGCTGCTATGAATCGTTTGGAGATTCCTGATTACCAGTGTTTTCACAAAATATATCCTACGAGAGACGGTCTGGTGGGCAATTCACTTTCTCTTTACATTTTATCAGAGCATTTTTGTTTTGTTTGTGAAAGTCTAAATAAGGTGAAAAAATTATTCTTACCTGATACTTTATTACCTTCACCTCTTTTCATGCCAAGTATTTTATAAACTTCCCTTTGTGGATCTACATACATTTCATGTGTATACCCAGTTAAACTGCAAAAGGGCTGCAAAATAGAGGCAGACACACATAGACAGAGAAAAAAAGTAATATCTGTAAGGTTAAGGCAGTAACTATTTAGGGTCTACTGACAATAGAAAATATACTGATACCCTGCCAGCTCCACCTTCCCCTGCTCTTATTTGAAAACTGTGTGTTTGTTATGTTAAAGTAGAATATTTTTTTAGCCTCAAAGCTTCTATTAAAACAAAGCTTCCAGTGAAATCAAGAAAAGATGTTTCCTTAGCAACCCCTGGTGGTTTTTAAACTGAAAGTTTTAATTACTTGCATTAATCATGTGTTAGAATTGCCTCATGAATACTATCCTTTTTTATTGCCTTTTCAAAAGACCACCTTTTCATGCAGAACAAATCCCTCAATACAGACCTTTAAGACACAATAAAAGATACACTGTATTTAATGACTACTTTGTTTACCTTGATGTGATGATATGATGACTGTCCAATAACTATAAGCCTCACATTTGATTCCTAGAACAGAACATGAGTATTGAAGCTGTAAAGAGGAACTGGGTGTTTCTAAATGACTTCAAAGCATTAACAAAATCTGGTATTCCAAGTTAGTGATTGCAGTGCACTGACTTAAAATTATTTGATGTTAACATTATTTGCATGTTTGGAGACTACACTTTTGTATATCACCCACAGATAGCAGCTACATAAATTAATTAAGTGAAAAATTGTTTTTAAAGATAACTTTTAAATTACACGTATGTAAACCTTGAGTTTCCTGTAGCATTGGTAGGATTGTCTTTTCAACATGATTGCAACATGCTATGATTTTGGAAACTCAAAATTTCCACTCAGTTGCACTTACATCTAAAGAAGCAGCATGCAAATGATGGTGCCAAAACATCTGTGATTTACATATACAGACACCCATTAATAGATACAACTTGCATTCACACACACTGCTGTCTTTTGCAGGTGCAATCTCAGGCCTGAGTCTAAAACAGTGGCCAAAACTGAAATCCATTTAGATATCAGTAAAAACAGTTACTAACTATAAGGTTGTTGTATTAGGGTGTAATACTTGCCCTTCCCATATTTCCCATATAAAATAATTTTGCTCATTATGAAAAGAAGCCCTCCTAAAACCACAATACTTGCACTAAGAAAAGTGTGGACATTTTTGACCCTCTATATAAATTTATTTGAGGAGCCAAATTAAGAATATGTCCTTTTTAATAACACTGATCAAACAGCTTAGAAATATCTGTCCTGAGAAGGGAAGCTGACAAAGAAATTGCCCGTTTTTGTCCTCAAATTCCTACTCCATCTCAGATGGACTTAGATGGAGTTGCTGTCAGCAATGACCTGAGTCTCTGTCAATGGCTGTGCTGCTCTTGGGAATAAAGCATGACAGCATTTCTATCAGCAGTCTAGAAGAGACAGATTGACCTTCCACATTTAGCAGGAGATCATTGTCTTCTCCGATGTCTCCTACCACCCAACCGATACATGTCAATAGCAACCACTGCCCACTCTACTTCTCCTTTCTGCCACTGTCATTCTTGTTTGGGCAGCTGCCTGGAGAACAGGACACACTACTAATGCAGTTTACAGATCATCGTTGAAAAAGATACTATTTTTAATCCAGATCAATTTTCTGATCTTGCTCCGTGCACTACCATCAGTCGGCCCTACTAGCATAATGGAAAGGGCAGTAGTTAGCAGTCAGAAGACAGATGTCCAGGGCACTACTAATACCTAAAGAAATGCCTGTCAGATGTTGTCTAACTGTTCTGAACACAGCAGTAAAAAGAGCACCAAGCTAATAGGGCAGGGAGAAATAATGCTGCTGCAACAGAGCGTATAGCCATAAATCCTTTCCTGTGTCTCCTAGGCAGATTCATTATTGCTATTGTAGCAAACAATGAAAGTGCTTCTTCTGAGCCATTTTTTTTATTCCTAGAAGCCTTATGTAAGCCTGTAGCTGGACATAACAAATTTGCTTTATTGCAGCCACAAACATATTAAGGGCAGAGTACTTACTTGTAAAAATGCCTTAGGGACTTTTGCCAGATCTTCTACATACTCCTTACAGGTGTAACACAAAAAATTCTGCAACATACCCAGTTGAATGTGTCAGAAACAGATATAATTGCACAGCAATGAAGCAGCAGACTTCGGGCACACACCACTTTGGAGGTGATCAGGAACAAGGAATGGAAAAGATTCCAGCCACCAAATTTGGATTAGGATACTGGTTTAATCCAAGCCTGAACAAGGACACTGGGCCTGCAGCCTTGCAAATATTTTTATCTCTAGATATTTTAGGAATGTGATAGCTGGTTCGACAGCCGGGAAATCAAGGAACACGATACTTGTTTTCCTAAACACCCGGCTGAAGAAGTATTTCCTTTCTGGTAAATAGTGTATCACTTTACCAGAGAACAGGGGGTCTCAGGAGCAGCACTGATCTCCTTTGCGCTTTCTTCTCCCTCCTCTCCAGCCGAGCCCTTGCTGAGCCCCCACACCCCCGCCCTCGCACAGCCCCGCCGGGAGCCGGGCTGGGCCCCGCGACGGCCCCTCCTCACCCGCACGAACACCACGATCGCTTTCTGCTCCCCGTACAGGGCCTGGAANCGTGACCGGGGGCGCCGGCGGCCCGGCCATGGGAGCGCCGAAAGGAAAGGCGGAGCTGGAGCGGAAAGGCGCGGGGCGTTGTGCGACGGCGAGAAAGGGACGGGGCCGGGATGGAGCGGGGCGGCTCGTTCCCGTCCGCGGGAGCGACCTCGAACAGCCGCGCCGCGGCCCGGGAGGAGCTGGGGGTTCGGATGGACAGAGCGAGAAACCTGCGGCCGAAACCGCTGCGAATCGGTCACCACAGCGGGTGCGGTTTGCGCCCTTGAAACATAGGAAAGTCCCCCGGAGCTTCCCAGGAATGGTGTGCAAGCAGGAGCAGTGACATGATCCTTCGGCCTCGAGGTCGGCGTTCGCTTTGCAGGAGGCCGCAAAAGTGCGGGCCATAAGCAAGACACAAAACTGTTCTCGAGGGGCTGTCGAGCTGCTGTATGAGACAAAAAACACACCAAACCCGGTGTCCCTATTCGTGCAAAAGTAGAGCTTCACAATACCGTAACAGCTGAATAGCAGAAGATGCTCTAGTGCACGCAGAAATGGGTGAACACTTCTTAAAATAAGAAAAACACTAGGTTGTTGAAGAGTATTGTAGTCTTTTAGATTGTTCTGTCAGCTGAAAGCTTTTGAGGATGAGGATACTTTTCTTAATGGGCAGAGGAAAAAGAAGTATCCGAGAGAATATGACTGGCAGATCTCCAGAAGTTATTTTGCTGTGTGAAACTCTCTTTCTAGTTTCTCTTCACAGACTGCCCCAGAGTCTATATGTTAATGTTCAAACTCACAACCTCTCTGCTTTGGTTTAAGACCACTGTTTTTATACTACTGGGAGTGAGCACATAGAGCACACATGTTAAGTCTTGCAGTTTGGTATGTCCTCACAAGGACCTTGTTCTAAAAGGTGATAATTCAAATTAGTAAAGATTAGTAAAGAACTTTGGAAAATTTTGAAATTTAGAATTCTTCTAGATACAGTTGGACCCAAAGATTTTAAAGGTCTTTTCCAACATAAGTGGTTCTATGATTCTGAAAGAATTTGGGCAGTATCACCCAATGTTGTTCTCCTCAGATTTCTTTGTTCAGTTGCCAGTATGCTGTCCAACACCTTTCTTCCACTGGCAGTTCACAATCCAAACTGTGGGCTGTGCAGCAGCGCTCTGCAGCTCCCTCAGCAGTACTAATGGGAATGTGCTGCCTACCCTTGACTACTTCAGGATATAGCAAAGCAGGGAACGCAGGACTTTTGACAGGCTTTGGTTTTCATCTTGAAGCTGAAGTGGATAGGCTGCAACCTCGTTATATTATGTTGCAGTTAAATCGGGTAGCATTGGGCAGGGCTCAGGGGCACAGCTCAGAACTCCGTGGTCAGGAGAGCTTGGACCAGGGCCTTTGCCACTGCAGCTGGAAATCAGAAGAGGCAGTCATATCTGCTCTTCTGCCCCATATATGTAGGGGATCTGCTGCCGCAGCTTCTGAGTGGGAACATACATGGGGATGAGACTGCTGATGAAAAGAATCAGGCATTGTGGTGCAAAAACTCAGAGGATACTGCCCTGGTTCAGTCTGCACATAGCTGAACTTGTGCATCCAGAGAGCTTGTTCTTTCTTGATTTGAAATGAAATCTCTGGAGGAGCTCAAGAGAGGCACTCTGCCTGTCTGGAAGAGGTGGTAATCATTCCTACTAGGCCAATGAATACTGCCTGCAGTCTTCGCTTTATTTATGTAATTTGGCCTCCTTAAACTAGCTGAAGAAGCACATCCTTAACAGCAGGTTTCAGCAGCATACAAGTGAGGAACAGCAACTTTCTTCTGAGGATATTTGCCAAAGCATCCTTTTAAGCCCCTCAAACAGCATGTTTCTAACTTTTAATGGAGAATCCGAAGTGTTGCTAGAATACAAATACAAATTTCTGTCACCCCCAGTTTTACAGAGAAAGAACACATGCAAGGGCAGTTTTATTCTGATATGTTCTCTGAAAGAGGAAACACTCAAAATCAGCAGTCACGTTTCGGAAGCTGAAGCTTAAAGCCTTTCATTAATATATGCTTAACAAAAGTGCAAACATAAGTTTCACTTAGATGGGAAGAAAAAATCCATATCTGCTGATACTCTGGACAGTACCAACTGTCAAAATGTGCAGTCTACTAAAACCACATAATTCTTCAGTATGTGCTGTGAATATGGAAATTTCCTTTTCTTTCCTTTCCGCTCTTTTCTTTATAGCTCACAAATATAGAAATGTGGATAACTTAAAAAACCACATTTGTCAGAGTGATGTATTTTTCATTGTCTTAAGGATAATCAATCAGTGCATTTACATTATTAATTTTGATTCAGGATGCAAGTCACTCTCTTCACTGTAGTGAAATTTATAGTTGTAGAAAGAAATGTAGCTAATATTTAATTAATCAAGGGTTGGGTTACTTTGTACTGTGGATATGAAATTCAAATTCCTACCATTTCAAGAGGGAAAACAATAATTACGCAAAGATGGTGGTTAAATTATTTGTTCTGTATTGAGTAGTGAAACAAAATACCAGCTGTAATTATGCAACCTTAATTCCTTTATATACAGCAGATGAACAAAATATTTGTCAAGAGAGGTGTGGCCTATATCAATACCATAAGTGTACCACCTAAAGTATATGGTGCTTATTTGTAAAGCAACATGTTATTTTCAATTTACTACATGATGTACTGTTTATTTAGCACAAGGATATTTGTTCTTCTTGTTAATTTATATTGTTTAGCTAGAGATAACGTGGTTATTACTTATGAGCAAAAATAAATTAGGGTTTACAATTCAAGGGAAAAACATAATGCTAAACACCAGTTAAGAATTAGTTGTTTTTAAGCTGTTGTTGTAATTACAAAAGAGTAAAAATGAGGACTGTCCTGTAGATAAGACAGATTTTTCTCTGTGAGGGTGGTGAGAGAAATATCCCAGAGAAGTTGTGGACTCCCTGTCCCTGATAGTGTTCAAAGCCAGGCTGAATGGGGCTTGGAGCCACGTGTTGTAGGGGAAGGTTCCCTACCCATGGCAGGGGGGTAGAGCTAGATGATCTTTAAGGTCCCTTCCAACTCAAACTATTTTATGATTCTGTGATAAGAGGTTTTTTCCTTTACGTCTGCCTTTCATTGTCCCATTAGTGTCATGATATCCTAGGGGAAAGCTTGAATAGCATCTGACCAGCAAATACAGTAATTTGAAGCCTTGAAAGTAATTTTGCAAATGGTGGGTTCATCTGCAGTTTTGCTATGTGCTGTGTGTTCTCATCCTGATGTTGTTTCTCATTAGTTTTTCTTCCTGTTTTTGGGGTTTTCCTTTTTTGTTTGTGGGTTTTTTGTCTGTGTTGTTTT
>VZTN01000895.1:0-13122 GCA_013400515.1 Erpornis zantholeuca
ATAGTGATATTTAGTAAGTAGTGCTATATAGATACTTAGTAGTGGCATATTTCTATTTTTATAGATACTTTATAGATGGTTTTTATTTAACAATTGGATATTTATTTATTCGATAATCAGACTGCATTAGGAGCAGGCAGGATCTGCGAGAAGGTGTCAATTATTCCTGGAATGGCCATGAACAGGAGGAGTTTCCCTTGTGTTTCCCGGCAGAGCTTTGGATGTGTCTCTGCTGACACACAGCAATGCATCCCGAATTTCCTTCTTCCCTGACAGCAGAGCTTAAACAGGTGTGAAAATCCATTAACCCTTGGATGCGTGGAGAAAATGCAGAGCCGGCGGTGGGGGAAGGCTGGAGGGGAAGGGCTCCAGGAGCCAGAGGTGCTTCCAGGAGCTGCGTGTGCTGATTTTCAGGAAAGCTGTGTGGAAAACGAGCTCCACTCCTGGGAAAATGTTCAAAGGTTTAATAAGGATTTGATAAAAAGGACAATAGGAGACAGAAATAAAGCAAAGAGTTAACACGGGTGGGTGCTGGGCATGGTGCCAGGGGCACACCTTGGCTAACAAACCTCTTCTGTTCAATGCCCGAGGCTCAGACATATTCAGAGATTTCTGGGCATCATTCAAATATTCCTTTCTTGGGATCCCTTGGGTTTCAAGTCCCCCCCATGCTGTCACTATTTCCTTCTTGCAGCTCTGTTTAAAATCTGGCAATCCCTTGTGCTCCAGTTCTGCTGACCAAATCCTCTGCTCATCCTGTGCTCCACTTCCTGAGCAATAAATTCTTCTTCCCAGGCTCTGGCATTGTTATCTCCATCCAGGCAATCCAGGATTGTGGGGAACTTCCTTGCTTCTCTTTGCTGTTCCCTGAGTTAGTGACACGAACACAAAGGAGCATTCTGCATCTCATGCTGTAATCCTGAGCAATCACACTGCTATTGCTGAGAAACTACTCATGCAATAAAGTTTTCTAACTTCCCATATATAGCATCCATTTCAATATGTGCCAGAAGCCAATAACACAATCTGCACCTATAACACTTGGACCCAAACGGAGCCCAGGTCCATCTCCTTTGGGTTTTTTTGGAAGGAAAAGGAGTCAGGGAGCACCAAGGCTGGGGCTGACACAGCTCCCAGGGGTGCAGCTGACGACTGCTAATTCCTGCGGCTCCTGCCATCAGCTCCTTTGAGAAATTAATTGAATTCATTAGCGACACATCAGCTCCTTCCACAGGCAGCCCGGCCCGCGCTCGCACCGGCTCTGACACGGGGACAGCAATTAAAGCATGTGCCTAATCACTTGGGTTTGATTGTCACGAGCGCAGGAAGCAGTGACTGCACCACGAGGAAACTCCGAAAGGCATAAAAGCGAGCAAATCTCTTCTCTTTTATCCCCCAGCCCTCATGGAGAGACGGGCAGGTTCGAATTCTGGGATAGCACAGGGGCTGTGTCCTCTGGGCTCCGTGTCCTGCATCCTGAGCTTCGTTAGGAGGAAATCTTCCATGCAGAAGGAGACAAGAGCTCCTTGCAGGGCCTGAAGGGGCTCCAGGAGAGCTGGAGAGGGACTGGGGACAAGGCATGGAGGGACAGGACACAGGGAATGGCTTCCCAGTGCCAGAGGGCAGGGATGGGTGGGAGATTGGGAATTGGGAATTGCTGGCTGGGAGGGTGGCTCAGGGCTGGGCTGGAATTGCCAGCTAACCCGGCCCTGTTAACTCTTGGCTTTATTTCTGTCTCCTATTGTCCTTTTATTAAACCTTTGCCATTTAATCAGGAGCAAACCTCGTTTTTCACACAAGGGCGGTCCCAGCCCCGCTCCCGGGGCAGGGCAGAGTGAGCGATGCCGCGGGACTGGGGCTGCCCCTTCCCACAGGGTTCGGATCAGCAGCAGGAAAAGGCCTCTCAGCATTCCCGAAACACTTCTCAGGAGTGCTTGGCTGATGGAAGAGCAGTAATTAATCTTTTAAAGGCTCCTAGAAGATAATTCTGTCTCCGTGCATCGCTTCAGTCCCCGCCTTTGAGCTCGCAGCCGGAGGTGGCTCCGGTTATCCCAAGGACAGCAGGACGGAGTCTCTGCGCTCACCTCTCCCGGGAGCAGCAGAGTCGGGATAAACCCAGGAAATTCAGCTCAATTTGGGTCACCCGCTCTTGAAGAAGGCTTTCAAACGAGTATTACCAGCCTGGAGGTTTTTCTTTCCCCTCCTGAAGGAGTGGGAGGCCCTGAACAGACTCCTCGGTGCTCTGGGAACAGAAAGGGCCCCCGGGAGCTCCTCTCCTGGCAGAGCCTACCTGGCTTTGCAGCAGGAGCCTGGATGCCTTGGAAATAATTCTCTTCTAAAGAAAGGAAAATTAAGCCCGGGAAACAAAAGAGAAGGGGTAATTATTGAAGCTGTTTCGATTTGATAGCTCAAGAATAAAATAAAAATAATCCCCTTGGCTGAGAGAGCCTTTGGTTATAAATACGTTTAATTTCTCCTGATTTGTGCCGGGCTTTCCTTGTGCCAGGGCAGGAATGCACAAACCCTGGAAATCTCTGGGCAATTCTATGGATCAGAAGGTTCTGGAAAGAAAATATTTCTCTTTTTTTTGCTTTGCTTTTGTTCAGGGAATGCTTTGAGCTCGCTGCTGTCGCAGCTCTGCAGCCTCGGGAGCTGGGGGTGGTTATCCATGAAAAACAGCACCTAAACTTTGGGGAGGCGCAGGGGGAATTTCTAACATTATCTTTTAAAAACTCCTGCACGCCGTGCCTCCATTCAGACCTTTTATTCTGTTCCAAATGGGCTGTTGGATTTCACTACAGCATAACATTTCATTATTAAATGTACATTGGGCGTGTGAGTGGAAACAAGACGGAAATTGGAACAGTTCCTGGTGTTTTGATACCCTCCAGCTTTTTTCCCCCCAAATTACTTGTCTTGCAGGAATATTCTAAAGTAAAACTTTCCTTTCTGATTTCTATTCCTCTGTTCATGCCTTGCTTTTTTTGCAGGATTTCCCTTGGAAGTGGAATTTCGAACCCCAGCTGCCTTTGCTAAAAATAAACTCGTTTCAAACCTTTGGATTTCATTTAAATACATTTTCTCCTGACTCGTCTCTGGGCACAGGGATTTTCCCTAAAACAGCAAATATTTGGGGGAAGTGGGAAGTCTGTAGGGGCTGCTCCTGCACTTCCCATCTTTCCCATGGGTTGGGACATTCCCGTGGGATGCTGGATGAACCAAAGGTGTTCCAGTCTGGCACGAGGAGTTTGGCCAGAGGGCAGCTCCTAAACCAGGGTGGAAAAGCTGAGGAAAATAGGTTGAGCAACCTGGGGATGGTGGAAGGTGTCCCAGGTGGAAATGCATGAATTTTAAGATCCCTTCTGTTATAAATACATATTTTATTATTGGCTTTTCACAAATATCGAAATGAATGTCACATGTGTGATGTTGGAAAACTTAGTGGCATGGATAGAGTTTCTCAGCAATAGCAGTGTGATTGCTCAGGATTACAGCATGAGATGGAGAATGCTCCTTTGTGTTCGTGTCACTAACTCAGGGAACAGCAAAGAGAAGCAAGGAAGTTCCCCACAATCCTGGATTGCCTGGATGGAGATAACAATGCCAGAGCCTGGCAGGAAGAATTTATTGCTCAGGAAGTGGAGCACAGGATGAGCAGAGGATTTGGTCAGCAGAACTGGACCACAAGGGATTGCCAAATTTTAAACAGAGCTGCAAGAAGGAAACAGAGACAGCATGGGGGGGACTTGAAACCCAAGGGATCCCAAAAAAGGAATATTTGAATGATGCACAGAAATCTCTGAATATGTCTGAGCCTCGGGCATTGAACAGAAGAGGTTTGTTAGCCAAGGTGTGCCCCTGGCACCATGCCCAGCACCCACCCGTGTTAACTCTTTGCTTTATTTCTGTCTCCTATTGTCCTTTTTATCAAACCTCTTACTAAACCTTTTAACATTTTACCAGGAGTGGAGCTCGTTTTCCACACTTCCAACCCAAACCGCTCTGGAATTCTGTGAAAGATTGATGGATCCTTGCCCAGCTTTGCTGTGGATGGGCCCAGCAGGAGCCTCTTCTGCAGTGGGCAGCTCCTCAATCCCAGTGTGAACCCCCCTGGATCCCCCAAGCTCAGGGAAAGCTCTCCATGCTTATGGTTAGGTGGGAATTCCTCAAATCTCTGCCCTCTGGAAGGGCTGGGGAACATCTGCAGGTGAGCCCCACGGGTTTGGGAAGTGCCTTGGCTCTGTCTGCTCCTGGGCTGGAGGAAAAGAGCTGGGATGTACCTGGATAAAAATAGAAATAAAACTGGGGCTGGGTCAGATGGACATGGATTGGATCAGGAGAAAAACTTACGTGGAAAACATGGATATTTTAACACAGCCTGATGGAGAAGTGCCTCTGGAGCAGCCAAAAAATCTGATATTTTAAGGGGTGAAGGTGTGGGGAGCTGCAGGAGCTGAGCAGAGCTCAGTGTGATGAGGACAGGGAGGATGGGTGTGACTGGAGTTACAGGTGAGGGGTGTGGGGGGAACGTGGGAACATCCCCAAAATGCTGAACCTCGGGATGGACATGGATGAAAATCTTTGTGTTGGCAGCCCAGGAGTCTCTGCTCTGCCTGGAGATTCCATCAGGGGCTTGTTATCCAAGCTGCTCCTCGCTGTGGCCTGAGGGCAGGGCTGGGCTCAGCCCCTGGGGAGCTCTCCCACACCTTTTGTGGTCCCCAGAACAGGAATAATGAGGAATAACTCCTCAGTTAAATGAGGAACGAGGAAACTGCAAACCCCTTGTTCACCATTGCACCGTGCAGGGGAAGGGCACTGAAAACTCAGATAGGACAGAAAAAAACCAAAAGATCACTGAAGTGTTTTGTGAGCACGGCAGCAATAAAGAGTTACAAAATCCTTGTTACTTGCCCACGTGGCTCTGTGAAATGATTTATCATTGCAGGCACACTTGGCCTCATCAGATGAAGGAATCGGCACCGTTCAAAAGTTAACTCTCGTTTCCAGAGTAATATTGTCATTAAATTTCTGCAAATTAAAGTGGGGACTCCCTCTGGATTTTACAGAGCTCGTGTGAGAGAGCAGAGCCAGCACTGCATCCGCGGCAGGCACTGAAAGCTGAGCTCTGCTGCCACAACCCTGCGGGGTTTCCATGTCCTCAGGGCATTTTGTACTTGGTGTGTGTGGCAAGGAATCCTTAGGCAAGGCTGGGAAGGAGTATAATTTCTGTGGAAGCTTTAGAGAAGGAAACTTTATTAGTAATTAAGGGGAGTGGGTGCAAGGGTGGGTTTGACCTAATTGGGGCCCTCCAGGACCTGAAGAGACCCTACAGGAAATATGGAGACCATTTACAAAGGATGGAGGGACAGGACACAGGGAATGGATCCCAGTGCCAGAGGGCAGGGATGGGTGGGAGATTGGGAATTGGGAATTGCTGTCTGGGAGGGTGGCTCAGGGCTGGGCTGGAATTGCCAGAGCAGCTGTGGCTGCCCCTGGATCCCTGGCAGTGCCCAAGGCCAGGCTGGACATTGGGGCTGGGAGCAGCCTGGGNTGGATCCCTGGCAGTGCCCAAGGCCAGGCTGGACATTGGGGCTGGGAGCAGCCTGGGACAGTGGGAGGTGTCCCTGGGATGGGATGGGATGGGATGGGATGGGATGGGATGGGATGGGATGGGATGGGATTTAAGATCTCTTCCCAGCCAAAGCAAGGAACTCAGGAGGAGCAGGGAGGATGAGGGGAAGGGAGGGAGAGAAGGATAAGGTCATGTTGTGGGGTCTGTTCTCTCGCAGCAGTGAGTGTATATCCTAAATCCTGGAGTGGTTTGGGTGGGAGGCCCCTAAATCCCACCCATCCCACCTGTGTTAACTCTTTGCTTTATTTCTGTCTCCTGTTGTCCCTTTATTAAAGCCCTTATTAAACCTTTTGCATTTTACCAACACAGTGAACCTCGTTTTTCCCACCAGGTAGGCACAACCCAGGTGGAGCTGATCCCCTCCTCTGGCCCTGGCTGCTCACAGGGATTTCCTCCTGGAATTCCTCATAAAGACAGATCACATTTTTATTTGAAAATGAAACTTTTTCTACATGAAATCCAAAGAGGCTGGGTTTGGAAAGCAGATGCAGGGAAGCAAAATATAATTTCTCATATCCCTCATTATCCAGATGTATTTGGGCTGATTCCTCAAGTCTCCCAAATTTTAAATGCTGGGTCTGAGGGTCCAGGCCGTGTCCCAGAGCTCCATCCCAGGGAAGAATGGGGTCCCTGACCCTGCCTGGGGCCCTCTTCGTGTGCAAACACCTCCTGAGGGGCCTCTCAAATTGTGCTGATAATTGGATTGATCGGCCATGCATCGATCAGCCTCCTGCTAACGAGGTGTTGGTGAGGCTGCAGCAGCTCCTGATATTGGGAATTCTTTCCCAGGCCCAGCCAGCTCAGAGCTCTGCCCACACCACCTTTACTGGGAGGAACTGGGAGAGTGTTGGTGTATATTGCAAACAGGACAGGGCCCAGGCAGACGTTCCAGGAGCTTTTATTTATTATTTCCTCAGGCATCAGCCTCAGTTACACAGGAGATGGCTTACAGCTCACGCCTGTGCTGACAACCTGAAATCTCTTTGTTGCAGAACATGCTTAAAAGTTTTCCAGCCAACACAAGCTCCTGGAGTGTACAGACAAGTGTTGTAAGCAGTCACTGAAAGGCACACGTGCACCTGTTCCAGACAGTGCTCGCTTGTGTGCCTTGGAATAACAGTGCACAATATTCCAGTATTGAGCTTCAAACTTCAGTGTCTTTGCTAAGCACATTTTCTGCACCTTCAAGACTTCTCTGAGCCAAACCTAGGAACACTAACCCTTGTTTTAATGTCCTTGCTGTCCAGATAATTGTATCTTCTTCTACCTTCTGGCTTTTGCAGCTGAACCTACAATCTTTGCTTTATTTCCAAAGCCTGTTTTTCTCACTCCATCTGAAAACCTTCTCACCTTTGGCATTTCCCACAGGAGAGCCCTTCCTTCCTTCCTTCCTTCCTTCCTTCCTTCCTTCCTTCCTTCCTTCCTTCCTTCCTTCCTTCCTTCTCACTGCCAGGCTTTAATTTTGGCACCTCAGTGGAGAACAGAGCCAGTGCTGAGCACAGGGCAGCACTCCCGGGCACAGGAGTGCAGAGATCCCCAGCTGCACCTCCCAGCCCTCCCCAAGACACTCCAGAGCTCCCCTGGATCACTGCCCTGCCACAGAGTCTGATTTTCGTGGTGTTTGCACTTGTCCCGTGGAGGAAATGGGCAGGGCAGAGCCTTTTTTGCACGTTTATTGACGAATGGATTGATCTGCTCGTTAAAGGTGCTCCCACCCACGCTGGGTGTGAGGAATGAGCTCCCCTGGCACGGCTGACACTGGAATTAGGCAGCAGCAGTAGTGAGCAATGGTTTACATTCTCCTCTAAAAATGAAATGGAACCTACTGAAGGTTTTTTTTCCCCCCAATTAGGAATGTTCGAGCTGTTTGAGACGAGGTGACAACAAACTTGATTCCCATTTAACGAGCTAAAGCTAATTGGAATCGGGGTGTGAGTCAGCCTGTGGAGCCACGAAGACAAGGGTGCTGCAGCTGTGCTTTAATGGGGTCCAGAACAGTGGGGCTGACACGCTGGGCTTGGGTTTTGAGGGATCCATGGGCATGGGTGTGATCGTACACTTAGTGCAGCTCGAGTTTAGCAGCAGCACCTGCATTTATCCCTGTCCGGCAGGAGTTGCAAGTGCTTTGTCAAACCCCACAGAATCTGAGACGGCACTGAAAGGGTTTGGGAATGCAGGAGGGGGAGGGATGTGGGTCTGGGTGTAGGTCTGGGTCTGGGTCTGGGTGTAGGTCTGGGTGTGGGTCTGGGTGTAGGTCTGGGTCTGGGTCTGGGTGTAGGTCTGGGTGTGGGTCTGGGTATAGGTCTGGATATGGGCCTGGATGTGAAATATCTGTGGCAATGAAAGGGTTTGGGAATGCAGGAGGGGGAGGGATGTGGGTCTGGATGTAAGTCTGGATGTGGGTCTGGGTGTAGGTCTGGGTGTGGGTCTGGGTGCAAGTCTGGATGTGGGTCTGGGTGTAGGTCTGGATATGGACCTGGATGTGAAATATCTGTGGCACTGAAAGTGTTTGGGAATGCAGGAGAGGGAGGGATGTGGGTCTGGATGTAAGTCTGGATGTGGGTCTGGGTGTAGGTCTGGATATGGACCTGGATGTGAAATATCTGTGGCACTGAAAGTGTTTGGGAATGCAGGAGAGGGAGGGATGTGGGTCTGGATGTAAGTCTGGATGTGGGTCTGGGTGTAGGTCTGGATATGGACCTGGATGTGAAATATCTGTGGCACTGAAAGTGTTTGGGAATGCAGGAGAGGGAGGGATGTGGGTCTGGGTGCCAAGGAAAGGTGTCATTTAGCAGTCAGCTGGACTGAGCCTTTAGGATGAGCTGTAAACAGGGTTTATTCTGTGTTTTCAGATAATGAAAGTCTGATTCAAACTCTGTGACCTCTGTAAGGTGTGGTGGTAACAGAATGGAAGAGTTTTTCCTCCACTGAAGCTTTCCTTGAAGCTTTTTGCCTTCAAGGAGCAGGGACTGTGGGGCAGTGCTGCCCGAGGAGCACCAGAGGTGGGAGAGCTCCTGCAGCACTTCCCTCACGTTTATTCATCAGCTCCCAGCTCTGGTTTGGGACCCTGGACGATGGAGGATGAGCTAGTGCCTGTCCCTGCCCCACTGGGTGCTCCTGTGATGCCTTAGGGTTTAACTTTTCTGTGTTCCCAGCCCTGCCCTGCCCAGTGTCACTCTGCAGTTCCCTGGAGCTCGTTCAGTGCTGTTCTCTCATGCTCACACACACACAACAAAGCCTCTCCAGCTCTCCAAGGACACCCAGACCCTCCTAGGCCCAACAACTGCAAACCACAATCTTGGGGACAGGGGGGCAAGCTTGGGCAAATTCCATCATTAGCTAAAGTTTTAATTGGCGAATTGATGCCAATATGCAAATGAACCAAACCTATAAAAGTGTGAAGAACTCATGAGCTGGGGCCCATCTTGGGATCCACTGAGGCAGGAGCTTCCAGACCCCCAGGGTGTGACCTCTGAAGGCCTTTCCAATCAATCCCTCCTTGATTCCCTTATTCCTGCCTGCTCTCTGTTTTCAGGGAGCCATTTCAGGCATCACCACTGCCCTGGGAGAGCCTCAGCCTCGTGGATGCCCTCGGGAGGAGCAGGAGCAGGGAGCTCTCCCCTGGGTGCCCCAGGGACAGGCCCCGGCAGCAGGTGAGGGATGACTCTGCCAAGGCTCCACACAGGGACTAATTAAGGTGAGCAATTTTCCTTTGCCTCCATCCCTCACGGCAGCCTAATTGGGAGGCAGAGGCATTTTCTCCTGGAAAGGATTAATTTCAGCTGATAAATGTCCTCTCTCAGCACATTCCCTGCTGCAGGGACATCGCTCAGGCCTGGCTGTGCCCACGGGAGGGACACAGGGTGGGAGATCCCACATCCAGGGGGCTCTGATTAATGGGAATGCTTCAACTGAGAGGGAATTCAACTTCAACTGAGAGGCTGGAGAAGTTTCTGGGCTCAGAATTTGACTCCACCAATCCTCAGTAAAACTCTCCAGAGCTTTCCAGAAAAGCAGGGCCCTGCTCTAGGGAGCAATATCCCAGAATCCTGGAGGGTTTGGGTGGGAAGGGACCTTAAATTCCATCCCATTCCAGCACTTTTCCATGGCAGGGACACCTCCCACTGTCCCAGGCTGCTCCCAGCCCCAGTGTCCAGCCTGGCCTTGGGCACTGCCAGGGATCCAGGGGCAGCCACAGCTGCTCTGGCAATTCCAGCCCAGCCCTGAGCCACCCTCCCAGCCAGCAATTCCCAATTCCCAATCTCCCATCTGACCCCTGTTTTCTGAAAAATCTCTATTTAATATATTTTAAATGTTCTTCCATGCAGAGAGGGGAAAAACCTTTTGGTGTTTTGCTGCTTGAGACCAGGATCAGTCTCCAAGAAATTGGTGTTCATTTTCCAGCCTGTGTCAGATTTATTGCCCTCGCTTGGGAAGGGCAGGGCTCATTTGGGAATCTTGGGGCTCAGGGATGCGGAGTTGGAGGATCCATGGAATGAGATTAAAAACAGGAGCAGTGTCCAGATGGGGCCTCACCTGTGCCAGAGTGAGGGAGCACCTTCCCCATCCTGCTTGGATATTTCCAGGTTCTCTGTAAGGGACAGGTCTTATATATGAAAAAAAAAACCAAAAATACCCCAAAAAAACAAAACCAAAACAAAACAGAAAAAAACCCCAAAACCAAACCAAAACAAAATAAAAAAAACCCCACAAAACAAAAAACAAAACAAAAAAAAACCCCAAAAAACCACAAACACACATATAAATATACATATAAATACACATATAAATACACATATAAATACACATATAAATATAAATATAAATATAAATATAAATATAAATATAAATATAAATATAAATATAGCACATCATGTCTCTCTAAGCATCTGCTGAGGAGATGATGGAGCTGATAACCTGAATTGATAAGAGACAACCAACTCTAACATTCTGATTTATCTTGCCCACTTCACCTTCTCCCCCCACCCTGAGGGAGCTGCTTCATGGACTTCCCTTCCCAGCCAGGCTGGATCTGGATCCACAAACCTTCATTAAAACCACCAATATTAGTAGCAGCAGTGTGGAGCACTCCAGCAGTGCCCCCAGGCCTCTCTGGAACCTCCAGCAAGGTCACAATTAACGTGCTGGAACTCCCAAAAACAGAGCAGGGAACGGAGCAGGTCTGGGCTAAAGGAGCAGCTGGAAATTTCCCCGCTGCACTCATTGGAAATGTTGCACTTTCCTCGTGACAACAAACACCAAGGTTGTTTAAAATTCCCAGGCTCCCCACGTGTTGCTCCATTTCTCAGGATTAGCAGAGAATTTTAAGCAGGTTTTGCCCGGAATGCTGGAGTTTGCAGAGAACAGCCTTGGGTAGTGCTTTTAAAAAATGAAAGGAAAATCATCTGAAGAGCGAGGGAGGTGAAGGACAGAGTTACTCCTTCCCCACTTAATTCCTCTGGAAGCACTGGAGGTGTCTGAGCCTCAGCTCGCTGAGTTTGGGCAGCAGCAGAGCAGGCAAAATCCCTCTTGGAAAGGCTCCCAGGGTGATCCCAAATCCTTGTGGCTTTTGTGTGCAAGAAGGTGCCAGGGATGGCGGCAGGAGGGGGCTGGGGGCTGGGGGGGATTCACCCCAACTTCACCACTTCAGTTGGGTTTGGGAGCGGGGCAGGATTCCTCAGGTGGAACATTCTGATTCCATCCAGCACCCAAATCCCAGAACCCTTGGGGTTTTGCTGGATCAGGTGGCAAGGCTGAAACTCCGTGGCAGAATTCCATGGTCTGAAATCCAGCAGATTCAGTCACTCCTTTCTCCAGGATTAAATATTCACAGGACACACCAGGTCTGGAGGGCTCCCAGTGGTCCCAGGGCTGCAGGGGCAGCTGGAATGAGTTGGCACCAAAAAGAATTAAAAAGAAGGATATTTCTGGGTGGAGATGAAGGTTCCAGGCATATTTCACTACTAAGAACATGGGTGGGTGAGGAAATGAAGGAAATGTTTTGGGTCCTGTTTTCCAGCCTGCTCACTGTGGGACTCCTGACTTTCCAGCCCCATCCTGGTGGGGCCAAGGTCTGCCTTTAGGCAGAGAAGGATGTTTGGAACTCATTCTTTTTGAATATTCATGTCCTTTGCAAAGTACATGTTTGTAACCTGAGTTCCTCCATTCCTCGGACATGGACAAAGAAAAATAATCCAAAAAAAATCCAAACCTTACAGAGATCATAAATCCCAGAATGATTTGGGTTGGTAAGGACCTTAAATCCCACCCAGTGCCAGCCCTGCCAGGGCAGGGACACCTCCCACTGCCCCAGGCTGCTCCCAGTGTCCAGCCTGGCCTTGGCCATTCCATGGATGGGACACCCACAGGTTTTTTTGGCAATCTGTGTTTTCCCACCAGGGGCTGATTCATGAGGCCTGGCCATCCAAGGAAATGAGTTTTTTTTTTTTCCTCTTTTCTCCTTTCTGCCTTTAAACATAACATTATATTTTTCTTTCTCTCTTTTCCCCTCTCCCCCTGAGTGCCAAGGCCCTGGAAATGCTGTCTCCTGCAGTTTTCCATGGCAGCACTGGTGCACAATTTCAGCCCAATTTGGCTGCAGGCGTGAGTTTGACAGGAAGGTGCAGCTGTAATTTCTCAGGCCTAGCCAGGATGCCAAATAAATCCATATCATCTTGACAATTATATCTTTACAAAAGCTTGGGAAAGAGCAGCTGGGAAAGCTTGTCAATAAGTTCACTTTTCATTAGAGGGAAGTCCTTTGCAAAGCCCACAAAGGCAGCGTTTCCTGATGGATCTCTCGGAGGCAGGCGCTGAGGGAGGCTGCTTACAAAGAGCTTTTTATTGACAAACTTTTATTTTAGAGGAAATTTTTCCCAACAAAGACTCAGCTTGAGCCATTGCACGGCGCAGCCATAAAACCAGGTGTGGAGTAGGGAGAGTTTTTGGCTGGAGTCAGGCCCCAGAGGAAGCTGGATCCGAGAGCTGTGCTGGTGGCTGACACTGATCACTGCTGGATCGTGGAGCTGGGATGGGACAGGGAACAGGGCAGGAGCAGCTCCTGGGAGGAGCCCTACAACCCAGAGGGAGTTATTTCTGCAGCCAAATATGAGATTAATTAGTGCCACGTGGCCCCTGGCAGTGATGCCTCAGGTTTGAACTCTTCTGTGTTCCCAGCCCTGCCCTGCCCAGTGTCACTCTGCAGTTCCCTGGAGCTCGTTCAGTGCTGTTCTCTCATGCTCACACACACACAACAAAGCCTCTCCAGCTCTCCAAGGACACCCAGACCCTCCTAGGCCCAACAACTGCAAACCACAATCTTGGGGACAGGGGGGCAAGCTTGGGCAAATTCCATCCTTGCCTGGCTCCTGCTTGGGGAATTGATGCTGAGATCCAAGTGGGAAGAACTCGGGAGCTGTCCTTGTCCATGTTGGGATGCACTGAGGCAGGAGCCTCTGGAGCCCAGAGTGTACCTCTGAAGGCCTTTCCAA